>CAJNIZ010021668.1:149774-164078 GCA_905231905.1 Symbiodinium pilosum
AACCCAAAACCCTAAACCTTGAACGGCTCGCGCAGTCCACCAGCTTTTGCCAGGCGTGCTACCGAGCTTCACGCATGCCGTGAAGCTGGCGAGTTTCTTTTCTCTTTTGGGGCTTAGGGTTTAGGGTTTGGGGTTTAGGATTTTAGGGTTTAGGGTTTGGGGTTTAGGATTTTAGGGTTTAGGGTTTAGGGTTTAGGATTTTAGCGTTAGGGTTTAGGATTTTAAGATTTTAGGGTTTAGGGTTTAGGATTTTAGGATTTTAGGGTTTAGGGTTTAGGGTTTAGGATAAGGGTTCCATGATTAGGGTTGAGGGTTTAGGATTTAGGGTTTAGGGTTACGGCTCTAATGTATACCCACGAGTAATAGACCCAGCCTGTTAACGGCCTGAATACTAGGATCCCCAGTATAATCCCTACTAAGGGGAGCGGGTTTATAAATCAAGGGTCTACATTCGGAGCAACAAGGTTTGCAAGGTCCACGCCGCTAATGTCCAGACGGACATCTATGGCCCAGGGCCGATACAAGACGAGGTAGATCCCAAGGGTCCCAACTTTGACCCGAGACGCTACATACCCAATTTTGGGTCGATAGCCTTTGTTGATGGCCTTACTGGCCGAGGCCGCGATGCCACACGCAATGCCATTTTTCGGTGTGTCGTGAGGTGTCCGCATTGTCGGAAATATGTGCAACCGCCGCATGTGGTATGCGCTCGATTTTCACCCGCAGCACTACTGCACCACGTGCAAGCGGGAGCTAGCTGTGGGGGATGAAAGCGATTGCTTCCCCGCTAGGTAGCCTATCCTCCCCGCTACCTCCCTTGTTTTGGTTACGTAGCCCTATCGTGCTGGTCGGGGGCTGAGAGATTTTGATGCGCCAGCAGACAAGGGAACGGCTGAGCTCGATATCCCGAGTTGCTGTTAAGGAACTTAAATTAAGTTGCTACCATAAGGAAACCCAATCACTTACCATACACCCATATTATGCTAACTGAATGTGAGGTTCTCAACTGCAACCCAGTATCTATCCCAATTGATTCTGCTTCACAGGCCGGCCCTAAGCCCTAGGAACACAAGCTACTGGCCAGCGAAGCCCGTATCCATGTGCTATGCTCAATAGCTCGGAGGCTCCATGTTGATATGGGAACCTACCCCAGGGCTCCCAGTTGACTAAATAATGGGAACTGGGTTCTATATACCCTATAGTTACACATAGCCCACTGACCTACTATTTAGGTAACTGGGAGCCCTAGGGCTACTTATAGTGAGTTACAGTGGAGTTAGAAGTTACAATGGGCTTACTGGGGGGATGCAATGTATTACCGAACCTAAGGGCTCCTCCAACGGTACCTTCTCTCCTAAGTCCTAAAGCTTACATGTACCTACAGACTCCTAGCGGTCTAGGCATGTATCACCTAACTCAATTCCGTCAAATTAATGTAGAAGCCTCAAAATTACCAAGGGTGTGGCCCCAAATTCCTTGTATGCCATGAGCATAGTCCACCTCAAACAGATCTCAACATGATATTGGTAGCCTACTCAGGCTTCCAAATTACCTCCGTACTAACAACCAGCAAGAAGATTCAGCGGCGTGATGGCCACCTTAAACCCCAAACCTTAAACCTCAAACCCTAAACCCCAACCCCTAACCCTAAACACTATATCCCAAACCCTAAACCCTAAACCCCAACCCCGAAACCCTAAGCCCTAAACTCTATACCCACAACGCTAAACTCCAAACCCTAAACCCCAAACCCCTAACCCTAACAACAAGCAAGAAGATTCAGTGGCCGGATAGCCTGCAAAAGCAAGCCTGAGACAAGGGGCCCATGCCTTGGAGGGTGCTAGTCAACGCGGTTTAGGGTTCAGGGTTTCGAGTTTAGGGTTTCGGGTTTAGGGTTTCGAGTTTAGGGCCTCAGGTTCAGGGCTTTGGGTTTAGGGTTTAGGGTTTTGGGTTTGAGGTTGTCAGTTTGGGGTTCAGGGTTTCGCATTTAGGGTTTAGGGCTTAGAGTTTAGAGGTTAGGGTTTAGAGCTTAGGGTTTAGAATTTAGGAATTCAAAGTTAATGCCCTAGGGTATAGAGCTTGGGGTTTAAGGTTTAGAGTTTAGGGTTCCAAGTTTAGGGCTTAGGGTATAGAGTTTAGGGTTTAGGGTTTAGAGCTAAGATTTTAGAGTTTAGGGTTCAGGGTGTAGGATTTACAGCTTAGGGCTTAGGGTATAGAGTTTAGGTTTTGGGGTTTAGAGTTCAGGGTTTAAGTTTAGGATTTAGAGTTGAGGGCTTGGTGACTGGTTGCCTTGTCAAAATTCTGGTTGTTTCCGGGTCCCTGCTATGATGTGGCCCTGTATGCATAGAATACACCAAAAAAAGGTCCCACGACTTTGACAACTTTCCATATCATCCCAAGTAGCACAGCACTGTACATGTGCTCTTCCGTCCCTAAACCCCAGACCCTAAACAGTAGAACGTATTCATGCTCTTTTCCAATTCCTTTTTCCTGACAACGAAAAGCTTGTACGCCCTCGCTACAGGAACCTCTGGCCACAGGCAGCCTCCTATGGACCTGCCGGCTATTGATTGAGGGATCTGAGGTTGAGGGTTTAGGTTTTAGGGAGAATGATTAGGTTGAGAACAATTCCAGGGGTAGCTGCCATGCTGGTACCACCTTCCACATAAGGCTGACCTAGTTTTGTAGATGGGCAACGGGATAAAGGAGAGCTTTGAAGGCCCCCTGGAATGGTACCCACCTGATAGCTACCTGCCTGGAACTTTCTTTGGTAAGGTGGAGATTAAGCTCCTGCATGACCCTAAATACCTTAATAGACGTGATGCATGATCTTTAGTAGCAACAGTGTAAGGGTAAGGGCTGAGTTTTCCTTGCTTCGGCGTCAGGGCCTGGGTTTGGGGGAGTCGGATTTGGGAGTTAGTAGGACAGATCGGTTCAGGTGTGAGGATTCAGGGCTAAGGGTGCAAGGAGGGAGTCCTCCCGCCAGCCCAGCTACATGACACCACCATCTAAAGCACGTCACAACAGTCAACAAGCAATAGTGCAGAAGCAAGAAGACAACGTCAGTCAGCAGGACCACATGAACCTGGGAGTATCAGCAGAGCAGAACACATGCAAGTATGCATACAATCCCTATAAACCTCTAGATAGGCCCATTTGCCGCTTCATTCTCCATATGAGTCTCCGCATGAGTTTAGACTTTAGGGTTCAGGCTTGACAAAACCCATGACATGCGTCAAGTGGACCCTGATATTTGCAGCTTATAGCCGCCGTTCAGAGGCTTTATAGGCCTTTGCGCAGGCTCAACCTCCCAAAATGACTAGGCTTTTAGGGTTCAGGGTCTAGAGTTTTGGGTACCTCAGTAGTACCTTGTTGACTTGTTAATTTGAGAGTTTCCTTTTTACAGCTGAACATGAGCAAAAAAAAGTGCCCTTATTTTGAAGGGGTTACTGGGAACTGAGATGAGTTTTGGTAATGAGACCGCTTTATCCTGAAGATGATTTGGGGGTACTGTAGAAGCACAAGTCATTGCGAATATCAGAGAGGGTGTAGGAATAGTACCCCAAGAATAGAGAAGCAAATGGATAATACATGAGATGGAACTTCTATAGGGGCTTTATAAGAGGTCTTCTGTTCAGCAATTAGGGTATTTGGGATGCTTTTGGTGACCCCAAACCGCAAACTGAGGAGCCTATGATCATCACATGACTCTCATCTGTTTGTCCTAGTAGGGACGGGGGTTACCAAGTTGCCAAACTCTAAACCCTAAACCCTAAACCCTAAATCCCAAACCCTTAAAACCTAAACCCTAAATCCCAAACCCTTACACCCTAAACCCTTAAACCTTAAACCCCAAATCCTTAAACCCTAAACAGTATTCGTAAGTCTGAGTTTCGCCGTAAGGCGGCAGTGGTGCACAACAGGGTTTAGGGGGTTGTAGGGCCCAGGGTTGATTTTACTCAGTTTATGTGGTTTAGGGTTTAGGGCTTAGGGCTTAGGATTTAGGGTTTAGGGTTTAGGGTCTTCAATATCCTCTAGTGCGGGTTCGCTGTGACAAGAGACCTTGCAAGATCACAAGCCATGCTCTACGCCTCAACACCCGCAACCTATAACCCAAATCCCAAATCCTGAGCCCTAGGCCCTGAACTCCTTCACTGTGAGGAACAACCCTCTACTTTTAGCATTGTTCAGGATTTATAGGACTTGAAGTATAGGGTCTCATTTCGAGGGATTTCTTACCCAGCCCCCTCTCTACTACCCCGCCTTTATTAAGTTGCCTCTGAAGTAACCACTTTACACCTGAGCATCCTCGAAAAGAGGCATTCCTAAACCGTCAACCCTAAACCCTGAACCCTCCACCCTGAACCCTTAGCCAGCCAATAAGCCCTAAATGCGAATACCCCCAAACACTCCGAACTAGGGAAAGTCTAATCTCCTTCGTGCCAGGCATAGTGACCATGATGGTTGAGCAGGACTACGATAGGGCTGGGGAAGGTTTCCTTCGAAGGGCACCTGGGGGTTATACAGGGTTTGGGGTTTAGGATTCAACCCTAAACCCTAAAGGTTTAGGATTTAGGGTTTAGGATTTAGGGCATGGTTATTTGTGGTTTAGGGATATTGGCCTGACCACGGAGATTCAAACGGCAAAGAGAACTTACAAAAAAAGATGGCGACTGAAGCTTATTAAGTGGCTTGTAGGGATTGGGTCATTCTAAGTAGTTTGTTAAACAGATAGGGTGTTGGGGAGTGTATACAGGGTTCCTTAGGAATATTAGTTTGTGTGTATAGTAATATATGTATATGATGTATGATGTTCGGTTTGGGACCATACGTGAATTAAGATCCTATCACACATCAGCGGTAATTTCAGGAGATACGGGTACATATAAGAGGTTATACTTTTTCGATTTATTCATTTGAGGCTTAGGGGTTTAGGGTATGGGATTGGGGTCCAGGAGTTATGGGTTAGTGTCTGGAGGATTTGGGGATTCAGGGATTAAGGGTATCCGGATTAGGTTTTGTGGTGTTACGAGTGTAGAGTTTCATGTTAAGGCATAATAGGTCGTAGGTGATGTCGCATAGGGTTTAGGGCTTAGGGTTTATGGTTTAGGGTACTTTGTGACCATTCTTTTTTAGGGTCCTGTTCTTTATTTCCCCGGGTCATATCCGGAACCATTGGTTCCGCAGGGTCCTTGCAGGGTTTAATGTTTAAGGGTAAAGGTTTAGGGTGTGGGGTGGGGCTGAGGGTGTGGTTTAAGGCTTGAGTTTGGCGTTCAAACTTTTGGGGGCACAGGGCTTGCAGATCCAGGCAACAACGATAAATGTGAGTTTCAACTTCATGGTGTACGTGCTTTTCGAAAAGCTACGGTGTGCGTAAAGGCCTTCATATACAATTGCACAAGAAGCAGAAGCAACGACTGGTAGAGAGCCCTAGTCAGAGACACAATCCAACTGTAAGTGGCGAGTTCCCAGGTTTGAGCTTGGGGTATGGAGGTAGGATTTAGGGTGCACGGTTGCGTGCTTCACCTTCACATACCACTTATGCGGTGTATGCTCCCTGCCTTGAGAAAGTCCTGCGAAATGGCCAGCTTTAAAAACACACGCTCTCAGGATCTCTTCATGCCCAATATACCATTCCAATCCCGAATCAAAGGACGCCGAAAACACAACCCCCAATGTTCATGGTTTACTGACACTCCTAACCCCATACTAACACCCCTGTGCCTTGAGTTGTGGTAATCATTTTTGAGTAGTCCTTGGTAAGGGGCAACCTAGGGGTGGGGGCTAGTAGGGTAACCCATGAAAACCTCACTCATGTACCCTAAACTTTGTCCAGCCAGCAGGACGAAATCACCAACAGGGCGCAGCTGATGTTTGGCTTCGCCGATGACGTGCTGCAGGGTTCAGGGCTGCAAGGTTGACGTTGTATCAGGAATACCTAAACCCCAAAAGTATGTGAAATGATAGCCCTAAACCCAGAATAATAGCCGCGAAGGCCAGTATTCTACATACTTTTGGGGTCCAGCTAGAACTTAGGGTTAGGATTTAGGGTTTAGGGTTTAAGGGGCCTTCGGGGTTCAGAGTCCAAGTGTTTCAGGCTTTGTATACCCTAAACCCTGAGGAACTTAAGCATGCGTCTGTGTGAGAGACATCCCTGACTTCTGCGGCTGGGTTACAAGGTTTAGGGTTTAGGGATATCTTGGGTCATTGCCCCTTGCAATGGCTGTCCTTAAAGGTGTTCTATTAAAGGGGCTACAGTAGCTCTCCTAGTACCTATTGTGGTAACAGTTGCTGTAAGGGGCAATGACCTAATGGCTATTCCTAGATCTTTGCTTGCTTGTGCTCATTTTTCCCTTCCATTTCACCAGCTGCTACTGTCGACGCCCAAAAACGCTGGGGTTTGGGCTCCTGGCGGGTGACTCTTGGCGAGTGTACATTCGATCCAGTCCTTCTCAGCAGGCAAACAATGGATGATTTCGGTTGCTCCAGGTTCCTTGCAGTAGTGCCTCAATAGTTGATACTAAAAATCCTGCTTTGCTGCATGGCCTTACTCTGCTGTAGCACTACAATGCCCAAGGTGTAAGGTACTTAGGGCCATGCAGGATTTTTCGACCCCAAACCCCAAATACAAACCCCAAACCGCGCATTAATGATCTTTAACTGGATCTTTTCGTAGCTTGTGCATATCGCCCTAAACCCTACACCCGAAACCCTAAACCCTATAGTAACTTCCGTATCCACCGTAGCCTTGCATGCCAAGAAGTTCATCATTCCGCATCCCGTCTTTCTGTCTTCAGGTTAGACTTAGCATTACATGAGCTATAGTCTAAACTGCCTAAAGGGGGAAAGGGGGGTTATATAGCGGATTATGTAGGGGGGTTTAGGGTTTAGCGTTTAGGATTCAGGACTTAGGGCTTAGGGTTTAGGGTATACTCAGCGGGATACTAGGAGTTTAGACGATAGTTCACATAGAGTCAATATGGCGGGCACATCCTACACCACCCAAACCCGACACGCCAAACCATAAACCCAATGCTTCCATGCAACGAGACCTTCCATATGCACCCTCACTTCCCCCAGCACTGAATCTCAAGTCTCCCCTGAATATGTATGTGTGTGTCTTGACGCACCCATTTCTGAGAAGCATGTAGAACTACGAGTTACATTGACTTTCTGATGTTTACCTTGGAATCAGGGAACATATTCTACATAGGGATAAGAGTCCCTTTTCCCCTACTAACCCTGAACCCTTAACCCCATGTACATAAGATAATATGATATAGTATAATATAATGTACTATAATGTGATACAGGATACAATATATATATATATACCCCTAAACCCTAAACCCTTAAACCGTTCCCAACAAACCCCTAGCAAGTAGTCGTGCTGCAGGTGCCTCATGAGAAGGGCCTCAGTCTTTTCTGCCTCGGGCTCAGCTTTTATTTTCTAGGATTTTGGGTTCAGGGTTTAGGGTTTAGAGTTTACCTGAACCCCCAAAAGTATGTAAAATAATTGCCTTGATGGCTATTATTGTGGGCTTAGGGCTTTTCTTTCACATACCTTTGGGGTTTAGGTAGGGATTATGGTTTAGGATTTAGGGTTTAGAGTTTAGAGCTCAGGGTGCAGGGTTTTGGGTTTTGGGATTAGGGTTTAGGCTTCAGGGTTCAGGGTTTAGAGTTCAGGGTGTAGGGTTTAGGATTTAGGGTCTAGGGCCTAGGGTTTAGGGATTATGATTTCGGGTTTAGGGATTAGGGTTTAGGGATTAGGGAATAGAGTTTAGGGTGTAGGGTTTACGGTTTAGAGTTCGTTCCTCTGACCAAGGGCTCGTATGTAGCTCATTTGTGGTTTGCCATTCTTGTCTGGTAGACTTGGCGATGTTATTCGGGTGTGCTGGGTTGGGGGGTGTTGGCTCTCCGGTTGCCTCTTTTGGTGGGGTGGGTGCACTGTAGGTGTGCTGGATTGGTTTTTGTTTGTGTTGGAGTTGACATCTCTGATCGACTTGGAGTGTTGGCAGCGCCCGGGTATCTTGCTGACATGTTGGGTCTAGTGTTTAGGCTTGTTAAATTTAGGTTTTAGGGTGTTGCACAGTTGGAACCGCACGTATGCTTGATTCGGTGCTCAAGTCCAGTCCAGTATTCAGGGCTTCAACTTTAAGATTTTCTTTCATTATTGTACGTCTGTAAATCAAAATTCCATCGCTGGCCTGTTGCGCAATACATGCCGACGCCATGAACAGAATTTCGGAGGAGCAGCTCAACCGCACTCTCGGGCAATCTCTACACTGCAGGGTCACGCTTGACTGTTCGCTGCCCCCTCACATCCTACCTCTGGCCATACCTTTATCAGGATCCAATCAACGGCTTCGTGAATCGCTGTGAAGAGTTGGGTATGCAGATACCTGACGGCAACCCAGCACCAGGTGCGCTTTTTCGCTACGTTGCAGATCAGTTTGCGTAGAGTCACCAAAAAAGTTGCCGTCTGCCAACGCTGGTGCGACTAGATTGAGGTACAGAAATAAAGCCTGCCTTTGGCTCTTCCATGGCTTGATGGTTTTAGGGCAAAGATTATGCTTACTGTTGAGATGCAGATACTCGTATGCCAAGGACCCAATTAGCCTAAACCCTGAACCCTAAACTTTACAAGGTTGAGGACTATGGGTTGCCAGGCTTCCAGGGCATGTATGTATACATGTATACATATATTTTTTCGGGTGGTGGGGTTCTGAAAGGGCGTAGGCTTTAAGGTTTGGGGTTTCGGGTTTAGGGGTGCTAAGAGGCCGCAGTGGTATTTGGAGTTTATGCGGTAGCTTGCAAAACCCTAAACCCTAATAGGATTAGGTGGAGATCTTTTGAGAACCCTCAGACCTCGCACCCTGAGCTCCCCAAGCCATGGGCCATGAACTCTAAATCCCAAGGTTTAGGGTTTAGGCCCTGACCTCCCAACCCTGCCTACCTCCAACTTTTACCTCAACTTCAAAGAGCGCTTACGGCTTAGGGTGTTAGAGTTTATGGCTGAAGGCTTAGGGCTTTTTGGCTCAAACCTCCTTAAACCAAAACAGCCAAGAAGGCTTATGGCTCTACATATTTGGAGGGTCCCTGGGCCTTCAAAGCCCCCCACATCCATGAACTTTACACCCTGTAGCCCTGAACCCCGAACCCTACGTCTTAAACCCTAAACCGAGAAACTCTAAAGCCCTAAGTTGCTAAACCTTAGCCCCAAAACACCCTTAAACCCTAACCCCGAAACCCTAAACCCTTCAACCCTAAGCCCCTAAGCCCTTAAACCTTTACACTCTACACCCTAAACCCTTAAACCCTGAAACTCTACACCTTACACCTTAAAGACCCTACGCCCTAAACCCTTTTTCTAGATCGGCTCCGAGGCGGCTTCCGTAGGAAGGAGGACTTGGATCGATGTATTGGGACGAGGTGGGATGACTGGTCTTTGAAGGAATGGAAATGAAAATGGAAACTATTGTAACGGGGTATACAGGGTTTAGGGTTCAGAAGGAATGGAAAATAAAATGGAAATTATTAACATGGGTTTTATAGGCACTACTATAAGCATCCATTCCTATAAGATTATTGTAGACGCCTGACTGGGGGGTTTGGCGTTTCGGGCTTAGGGTTTAGAGTTTAGGGTTTCGGTTTAGGGCTCAGGGTTCAAGGTTTGTAGCTATAAGGCGCCATGGATAACCAATGGAAAAGACAATGGAAGCTTTAACGACAACTGGGGTTAATTGGGGGTGCATAGGGATCGTTACAATACTACGACCTCAAAATCCTTTTAAAATTGTGGTTTGGGGTACTTCAAACGAACTTCTAGATGACGTTGGTAGTTTAGGCCCTTGTGATATGTGTCCAGCGCAGTTCACTGACATATTTTGCTTGGTCAGAGGAAATGGGGACAACGTGCATACTGGTGATTGTTGTGACCGAATGGCTAGGCTAGAAGCATCACGCGACTGCAAGAAACTCTGTCCTTCGAAGGCTCATTATTAACTACATTAAGCGACCAAAAGGGCCCTTATACCCACTCACTTCATGGTGCCTTGGTACCCTTAATACTGACAGTAGCTCGCATTAATGTCTGAGCTGTTGGGAAGCATTGGGAAGTGACGCTCTGAATGTTAGAGGTTGATTAATGTGGGAGGCCCCCCCCCCTCCCCTCGCCCGATCCCCAAACACAAAGCTCTATAATAGATAGGCTTCAAAACAAATTTAGGGTCAGGGGGATCCTATGGCTCCTATGAAGATAAAGAAGGGAAAGTAGGTCCTTCTGTTCGAATAAGCAGTTTAATAAGAAATCGATTGTTGTTGGTGGCATCAAATTCCAGATTCGAAAGGTAATAGAGCCTGTCCTTTTCATGTAAAGGCCTGGCTTCAAAACCAAAAACATTTCAGACCTCCCCAAAACCTTTCCCAGATTTTTCCGGCAAAAAACAGTTTCTGAAAACCTTATTGGAGACCTCCGCACTTATCGGGATTCAGCATTAAATCTCACGGGTAAGAAAAGCTCGCGGCTTCTGGTTTTAGGGTTTAGGCTCCCAACTGGGAACCAGGAGACTCACAATGAAAGGCCATCATCAATGATGGCACCATATGAGAACAGAAAATTTGGGAGGTTCCTGCAATGTGGATTTCAATCTATTGGGATCTGCGCCTGGCCCCCATTTATGAACACGGCTCTAAGCCTTACACGCTGGATCCCAAGCCCCTAAGCGTTTAATTCCCTCCTAAATGCTAAACCCCAAGCCCCTAAACTCTACAACTTAAATCCTAAAGCATTCCATCCTTAGTGATTCTATACCACCCCTGCAAGATACTGGAGGCTTGGGGGAGAGACAAAAGGTTTAGGGCCCCTCATGGTTTCAACACTAGGGTTTAGGGTTTAGGGTGTGCGGGTGTCGGGCTCAGGGTTTGGGACTCATTTTTCAGGATTTAGGGTTTTCGGTTCTCAGGGCTCGCGGGCTTAATGCCAGAGGGATGATCTGCAGTCGGTTAGGGCCTCCACACGAAAACATATTTGAGAGGGTCTCCCCAACAATGAAACGCATTCAAGATATTGCAGATAGCAAAAGGAATGCAACATTTCAAAGGGAATGAAACTTACACATCCAAAGCCACGCATGTCTGAATGTCACGCACAAAGTTCAAATACAACCGAGATGACACGCTCCAAGGGCATCATAACAAATTGAAAGGCTACCCTAAACCCCTGAACCATTAACCCTAAACCCTGAACCCTTAAACCGTGAATCAGCAACTTGGTTGCAGGTGGGTACCCGTGTTCAACTTCCGGGTGCCAGACATCTGGGTGACCTGGTGGGTGCAGATGATGTAGGGCTTGGGGTGTAGGGTTTTAAGAATTAGGGTTTAGGGTTTTAGGTTTGGGGTTCAGGATTTAGGGCTTAGGCTTCAGGATGTAGGGTTTAGGGTTTTACGGTGTAGGGTTTAGGATTCAGGGTTGAGGGTTTTGGGTGGGTGTTTGTAGGCTCCCTCGGGAATACTGACGAGTATGAGTTGAAAGCCCTACCACGAAGAGAGCTGAGCCAAGCAGGGTTCAGGGTTTCGGGTCAAGGCGCTGCATAGGTATTGGAGCCTACTGTTCAGTCATGCCACGCTCATAAGGTTACGGAAGCCGAAGCAGGAGTACAATCTTGATTGCCTCGTTTGCTCCCTGCCGCGAAGGACGGATGGTTTCCCTGGCCTATCGAAAGCAACTACAACGGTTGCATTTAAAGCTTTGATAGGTCGACGGATGGTTATCGGCACAAGCCCTATAACATCCAAGTAAACATGTCACTATCGCCGTGTTTGTTTGACTTTACATTTTAGGGTTGTAGCAAAAACCAGTTGTTACTGGGGACAAGAAGCTTTCCGCCCAGCCTGGTCCCCAGTTCCTTTTCTCCAGGCGTCGAATGTAAGACTGCCTAAGCCATGACCCTAGGCCCTAAAGCCCTAAACCTTATAAGCTCAAAAGCCAACACTTTAAACTTTAAACCCTAAACCCTGTAGAGTGCAGGGCATGCATGTATAACTTGGGGGGTTTCCTGTGGCTAGACCTTGTATTGCAATTCCTTCTTTGGTCACATTTTTTTTCCGGCGAAGCTCTTTTTGAAGGAAATGAGGTATCCAAGCCGGACTACGCAGAGAGGGTGCCTTGTAACATTAAGCCCTAAGCCCTCACAACACTCGGCCCTAGAGATCCCCTACTTGGGGATTTCGCGAGATTCGCTGTACTATGGGTCCCTGTAGTGGGGTTTCTATTCTAGTACCGGTCCACGCGCAAATTTCTATAGTTGTTAAATCAGAGCGTAAATTCCCCTCAAATTGAAGAACAGTGATGGAGGACACGTTCCAGTTGTCTCTGGGAGGATACACTACCCTCCCGGAATGTAAATGGTAGTCGCCCGAAATAGGGCCCGATCTAGACCCCTCAAAATACTATAGTCTTTCCAGGTGCCCCCAACCCTAAACCCTAAACCCTAATGGTAGCCCTAATCTTGGGGGAACCCTCAAGTCTTCCCAAGGTGAACATCAGCGTCTGGGCCCAGAGCTCAGCACGGAGGTTGCCTAATGGCCTAAGGGGGTGGATTCCCGTTGGTGGGTTGACTGCTAGTGGGTTTAGGGTCTTAGGCTACGGGTCACGTGGAGCCTTAAAGGTATGTAGAACAAAGGCATTGTTGGCAAAATTTAGCTGTTTTGGGCAAGTATGGATTAGCCCTTTGCTTGGGCTCAGGTAGTGGTTGAGGGTGGACATTTAGGAGTTCAGGATGTTTTTGAACAAGCATGTGGGTCACGTCTTAGGGATCCTTGTATACTTTAGGGGCTACACCATTCTGGGGTCGTACTTGCTTTGAAATAGCCATCTGAGCCATCATCTAAACTCCTAGTATCCCCCTTAAGAAGCCCTATAATACTCCCCTAGTGGACCCCGATATAGCGATATAGACCCCAAAATATCTCCAAATTTCAGGAAATCCCCATGTGAGGTGCAAGTACAGCGCCTTGCGAAGTTAAAGCTAACTGTAAATCTATAGACGGTAATCTTTGGGGGACAGTAAGGGGGGTGGGGTTGTGGTTGGGGAACCCACGCATTTCCATCTTGGCACCATGTTGCCAAGCCCCTTATCCTGCAACCAAGAAGCTGTTACACTCGAGGCTTTGGGGTTCAGGGTTTAGGGTTTGAGGCTGTGGCCAAAGAATGGCTGATGTCCATGTAAGGCAAGAAGTTCAAGTTTCCACGTGAACAGAGCCAACTGTCAGATGTTTTTTTTGCAGGGAATTTGTAGGATCTTGCTTGACAAGCGGCGCTGCCGGAAGAACCCCGAGTTTTCCTTGCGACTGCTCCACAACTGATTCAACCGGGCCACAGGGAAGTTAAAATACATCCGCAGACAATCCAAGTAAATCCTTGAAACCAAAGTTTGTATGTCGCTACTAATGTAGACCCCCTTAAGGGGGATTATAATAGGGATCCTTATATCTAGGCCTCAGAAGGAGGGGGTTTATTAATCATGGGTCTACATCAATCCCCATTAACAAACTTGCACTGTAAAGCCGAGTTCATCCCCCCAGTTTGTTCTTGTGCCTAGGCCCGGGCACGTCCGAAGTAGAAGGGCAGAAAGGCTTTTGTAGCCCACGAAGTACCCTAAGGGTCCATGTTCCTAATAATTGGGTACTTGGGTTTGGAGTAATAGTAATTATAGTACAGGTTCTGGGCAAGTATGTGATTATTAGGTACCGGGACCCTTGGGGATACATAATGGCTACCCTAAACACCCCAACCCTAAACCCTAAACCCTAAACCCCTAACCCTAAACCCTAAACCCCAACCCCTAAACCCTAAACCTTCATCCCTAAGCCCTACCTGGACCCCAAAAGTCTGTAGAATAATGGCCTTTTGGGCTATATCTAGGTGTTTTGGGCCATTATTTTACTTACTTTTGGGGGTTTAGGTACCCAGAACTGTGGTATCCTAGATAAGTCCAGTTGCGGAGCAGGGTTATACGCCCAGTTAGACGGGGTTACTCAGTGTCATGAACCTTCAAGTGGACTAAACTATCCTACGCCCTAACCCCTGAACCCCTCAACCCTAAGCCCTTAAACCATCAACCCAAATCCCTACACCCTAAACCCTCCTCCCTAATCCCTAAGCCCTAAGCCCTAAACCCTGAAGCCCTTAAACCCTTAAGCCCTAAACCCTAGACCCTAAAACCCTTACCCCTAACCCTCAACCCATATTACTTGCCATTACTTAGGCTTCTCAAATGTCCTTAATCTCAAAGTTTCAAATTT
>CAJNIZ010021668.1:164178-188881 GCA_905231905.1 Symbiodinium pilosum
CCCCCCCCCCCCCCCAAACCCTAAGTAATCGTAATGAACCCTAAACCCTTACAAACCCTAAACCCCAAACCCTTAAACCCTTAACCCTAGACCCTAAAACCCTCATCCCTAAATCCTAAACCCTTACACCCTCATCCCTAAAACCCTAACCCTTAAACCTTAAACCCTTTGAACCCTAAACCCTTAACCCCAAACCCCCAAACCCTAATCCCTAATCCCTAAAACCCTGAAACCCACTAATCCCAATCCCCAAAATTTTAACTAAACCCCAAACCCTCAAACCCCAAACCCTTAAACCCTAAAACCCTAAAACCCTATCACCCTAAAACCCTTAAACTTGAAAAAAAAACAAAAAAAACTCAGGAAGTCCTCCAGGATGAAGAGCTGTCCATTTGCGGGATTTGAGCCTTGGGCCTGTCAGATATTTCAGGGGACGAGGGATTACAGTTGAGGGTTTAGGGTCTATAGGAGTTAGGGTTTGGTTCTTAGGGTTTAGGGTTTAGGGTGGGTTTAGTGTTTAGTTAGGGTTTAGGGATCAGGGTTTAGGGTTCAGGGCTTTAGGGTCTATAGGGATTAAAGATTAGGGATCAGGGATTTTAGGGATTAGGGCTACGGTTTGAGAAGTTAGGATCTAGGGTGTTCAGGGTCTATTAAAGGGTTAATACGCACTTATTTTGGGTTCGTTAGGTCTGTTGGCTGAGGGATCTGGTGATCCTAGAACCCTGCAAGTACCCTCGATGTCTCTCTAGAGAGCACAAGTACCCAAAAATCATGCCTACATCGCCTCATTCAAGATTCAAGATTTCATGGGGTGCCTAAACCCAGACCCTAAGCCCTTAGGTAGGCAGGATATACGATTTAGCGTGTTGGTTTTGCAGGTTTAGGGATATGTTTGTTTGTTTCCGTGCGTTCTAAAACCTAAGCAACCAAAAGTCAGCGCCCAACAACCAGACCGCCGGGGCTCCGACGTGTCGCGCGAGTTATGGACTGGCCCTCAGTACTGAGGGGTTTGGGGTTTGGGGGTTTCGTGTGTCAGGGGTTGTGCCTTTTCTTCTGTTTTTTTTGGTGTATTGGGGATTTAGGGATCTAGGGCTTGAGGAGTTTCCGGGTTTAGGGGTTGAGGGCTTGATGCTTTAATGTAGAGGTTTGAGTTGGGCTCTTGGGGTTTAGGACGTTTGGGGGGGTTGGGGTTAGGGGGTTCGGGCTCATGTGCTTTGAGTTTAGGCTTTTGGAAAAGGTTTGTTGTCAGGGTTTGAGCCTTGCGAATTTGCATGAGGCAGCTTCTGGGACTACCATAAAACCTTCCAAGGGGGGCCTACAATGAGACTGCCCTTGGGAAATGTGTCCATCCTAGTTTGGGGCAGATATTTCACAGCACTTGTTCTGAACTGCAAGGTTTTGGGTTTAGGGGATTTGCTTTTTCACTTTTTACAGTGTACAGGTCTCGACCCTACCCCTTGATTACCGTACGCAAGTGCTGTATAACGTAGCTAGGTACCCCCGTAGTACCCTTTTGCCTTTCCATTTGGGGTCTCCTTATGGAAGCGGAACATTAGGAAAAAGGGCACCCTTTTTATTAAGGGGGTACTGGGGTACCTAGGTAGTCTATCCAAATCGTCTCAGGCCTTTGAAGCAGTTTCAGTGTTTTGCGGTGTTGGAGTTCGTGTTCACATGACTCAGAGCTTTATCATGTGAAAGCAGTAGTTGCTTGCTAACAACGGCTCGGGTTAACTGTTCCTCGTTCCCAGTCAACCCGAACCCCTCAGCCCTAGGCGTAGGATTTAAGGCACGGCACTTGCACTAAAACCCAAGCCCACCCACAGGCCCTTGTACACTTTCTTTTTCTGACCCTGCCAATTTGAGGTTTCGGAGGTTCCAACTTGCCGAAAGTAGCATTCGTAGATGTTAGGGCCCAAAGTAGATGCTATTTCTAGTCGTAATGCAGCAGGGAAAACCCTAAACCCTAAGAGGTTTTGCGTGCCACCAGAGCCCTGTGAGAGTGTTGCGCTCAAGGTTCTGGAGCCTGAATTTAGAATCCACCCCTCGCATGAAAGTCCCTGACCTCTTGCCTTTAGAACAATGGGAGGGATCCGGGTCTGTAGTTGAAGGTTTAGGGATTAGGGTTGAGGCTTTAGGGTTTAGGGATTTAGCATTTTATAGGGTCAAGAAACATATCCTTCTTTAAGGCCTCCTGCTTTGTGCTATTTAGCTCCATAGGGTGCCCTTGCTATTCTCGATGAAACCACAACCCAGCAAAAGCCCTCATCCGCCATCGCTGCATGCCAAAGGTTCCCCGGCATCCAGGAGAAGTTTGAGGAGCATGATGAGGCTTGCACTGAATATTTTGCAAGACTTACCATGGGAAACCCTAAACCCTGAACCCTAAACCAAATAGATTTTGCAGGGAACCACCTGGGCTCTTATAATTCAGAAGAGGAAAAGGCGGAATTAGGAACATGCACGTCGAAACGTACATGATTCCCAGATGGTCCATGTACCTAATAATTGGGTACTTGATTTTTGGGTAATAGTAATTATAGTATGGGTTCTAGGAAAGTATATAATTGTTAGGCACTTGGACCCTTAGGGATTTGGTTGAGAAGATCTTTCGTAGGCTGAGTAGCTGTGGGCGTTGCGGTGGAGCTTTAGCGGGAGACGGCGGTGGTGCTGATAGTCAGTAGGAAGAAAGCACCCACAGGGTCCATGCAGGTCTACTGTGTAGTATTCCTAGGGCCCAAAGTTATTCCCATGTGAGTACTTTGGCCACCTACATTTACGCTCTGGGGCAGTATACTGTGGAGGATGTAGGGTCCCGTTACTCAATCCAATGTACAAACGACTCACAGAAGGTCTTGGCCGCAAGTGGTTTCCAGTAGAGCGGATAGCTTGATGACCGGCGGTTTTTCTTGCCTGTAGACCCAGCAGAGAGCTGGGACAGCTGTCTAGAGGCCTAGATCAATCGACGTCCTTGCATGGTGCTTCATGTCCTCTGGTGGTACGACCTTAGGGTTCCAAATCTTTAGGTAATACCTACATGTGGCCCCAACTGTCAGGGGGCCGCAAGAGTGTCGTGGGTGCATAGTTCAGCCTTGGCTTTGAGCTGAGCGTGGCTTACATAAATGCAAGGGGCAGGGCTCAAGCGAAGACCCTCCCTACCCTAAAATCCCAAAGCCGAATACCCCTAAATCCTGAACCCTAGCCGGAGGTCGTGTTGACTTTGTCTAGCGCCATGGTCTTCGCGGAGAAATACCTCGCGCCGTCCTTAGCGCTTGAAGGTTTACTTCAGGTTTAGCTAAACCCCAAAAGTATGTGAAATCATAGGCCTAAACCCATAATAACAGCCATAGGGGCCATTATTTTACATTTTTTGGAGTCCAGGTAGAACCTAGTTTAGGATGAAGTTTAGATCCCTGAGCAAAGCAAACACCATCAGAACATTTTGCATGCGTTTCTGGCCTTCCAGTTCCCTAAAAAATTCAGGTTGTGCCTTCACGCGAACAAACGTGTATCTCCGCAAGGGCCCCCTTCAAACAGACGAAAGTCCTCAACTCAAATCAAGCACAATTTCAAGTTCCATGTGAGCTACAGTCAATAGTATGGTTACCAAGGGGCCATTCGGGGTGAACATAGGGGTCGGTTTGCTAGTTTAGTATAGTCCCGAATATTTTCCCCAATTAGCAACCCATGTCCAGTAATTGCATGATATTGAATGGTGTAGGGTTTAGGGCACACTATGCTCATAGCCTGGCATACAAACCCATATGAGTTCTATCTTAGACAAGCATACTGTAGTCCCCAGTACAGAGTGAGATCATATTCTTCCATTACGTGCAGCAGTCTATAAGATTATCTCAAACCCCAAACCTTTAATCCTAGACCCTAAACCCCAAATCCTAAGGTTTAAGCTATAAAAATCCTAAACCTTAAACCCAAAACCTACCATCTTCTCGGTAACATGTAAAAACCCTACCCATGAGCAGTCTACTGAGGGCAAGGTCCAGGATCCAAGTTTGTGCGGGAGAGGATAGGGTTTAGAGGTTTTAGGATTTAGGGCGTAGGGTTTAAGGGTTTAGGGGTTTAGGGATTTAGGAACTGTAGGGTTTAAGGGTGCAAGGGTTAAGGGTTTAAGGGTTTAGGGTTCAAGGTTTAGGGCTTGGGGTTCAGGATAGGTTGCTTGATTCGATTGAGCGTTTACATTTTACTTCGCGCAAGGTTGTAGGTTTGCGGCGTTTTAGGGTTCGGATTCAGGACAACCTTCCGGTATTTACATGTTCGCGATAGGGTTCGGAGCATATTATCTGCTTGGTAGGACCCTAAACTCTACCCTTACCCCTTGAAATCCCAAACTGTTTGTTCAACTCTTCAGGGCCCGCGGGGCCGGGTATACACCTGCTTGCCTCCTTTGAAGCTTCATGCAATCTCTCTGCGTGCACGACCCTGTCCTCCTGTTGGGACGGATTTAGGCTTTGGATTTTTTTGTCACATACAGAACATCCCATCCAGGCTGCAGACAAAACTGTTTGCACACTTTAGTTCTGAATTTCCCCCTATTTGTGGTTTCAGGACTTGAGGCTGAGGTTTTAAAGTTCCAGGTAGCTTAGGGGCCACAAACTTAGGGTCTAGGGCCTAGGGTAAGTAATTCTAGACACTGGAAGCACCGATGAGCATGATGGCCGCTATGAATCCAGCAGTGAATCTGCTTTTTTCCAGAGGGAAGTCACTGCTCGAGGGCGCAGCGACAGAGGTCGTGGTCACAACCATGGCCCTGGCAGGCGGAACAGCACAAGTCGTCGCAGGAGACCCTGAACACTAAACCCGAAGCCTTAGTCTCCAAAAGCCACCCCCCACCCGAAGCAGATGCCTTTATCCTGGGCTCCGTAACCAACGCCCCATTTACGTGCTACCCACCCCCGAAACGTTCTACCTTAATTAGGCTTATTTAGGGTTATAGGCCCCCTGTAGTAGATAGAATATGGCTTTGGGTATATTATAAGAAGATCCCCATATACCCCATAGTCCACCTACTTAAGTGGGACTATAACTCATGCTACTTCAGGGGAAAACCTGCGGTGGATGGCTGCCCGAGTCCCAAACCTCGACACCCTGGTGCCACCAACGCCTAAACCCCGGTAACCCGTATGGGGGGTGGTTAGGAGAAGCCACACCTCAAACCCTAAACCCCTACACCCCAGAGCCTAAGCCCTAAACCCTGAACCTTGATACCTGAACCCTAAACCTTAAGCCCTAAGCCCTGAACCCTAAACGCTAAGCCCCAAACCCTAAAGCCTAAACCTTAAACCCTTGGGGTAGCCAGGATGGCGCCAAAGGGCAGGCTGATAGTGCACTTGCCGTGCGGTCGCCCAGCTTGACGGATTCTGACTACCCGGGAGGATCCCAAGAATGTAGGGTTTAGGGTTTAGGGGTTTAGGGCTGAGGGTTTAGGGACTAGGGCTAAGGGCTTAGGGCTAAGGGCTTAGGGCTTAGGGTTCAGGGGGCCCAATACATGGTCCCTAGACCCTAAGCCGTAAACTATAGTTGGCTCTCTGTCCATCACCTGAATCCTAAAAGCCTAAAAGTATGCAAAATAATGGCCTGCTCGGCTGTTTTTAAGGTTTCTGGGCCATCATGTTTACCTACTTTTTGGGGTGTACAGGTGCAGGGGCCTCAAAAGCAGGTTGAGGTTTGTTGAGTTTAAGGGTTGCTGGGTTTGGGGCTTAGTGCTTCGAGCTTTATTTGCCCACGCGGAAGGCAGCTAAGTCCACCCCCGGAGCTGACGCAGGGTACGTCTGCTGACCCTAAGCCAGTAGATTCTGGCTATATTGTGGGCATTTTGGAGGTCTTTTCCCTATATTCCTGATACATATGGGCTACTGGCAAGGTTAGGGTTCATCAAGGGTGGACACAAGAGGGCTTTTGAAATGCTGGTCACTCATGTATTCCCTAAAAGAAAGCATGCCCTAAACCCTAAACCTATATGAGCCATAGTCGAAACTCCTAGTATCCCCTCTAATATTCCCTTTTGTAGTCGCCTGTATAATTCCTTATGTAAGCCCCCTTTAAGGTGTTTAGACCCTAAACCCTAAACTCTAGTCCTCTATATATTATATAACCCCCTGTAAGGAACCTTTATAACCCCTTTAACAGTCCCTTTATGTGTAGCAGATATTTAGGAGGTCTAGGAAGTTTCGAGGCTCTCAATCAAAGGGACTTGCATTGCAATCTTAGCAAGGAACCCCAAGAATGTGGTAGGAAGACCTACTATAGTTCGAATATGCCTACCAGGGTCTGTATATCCCTAGAAAGTCTCTACTATATCCTTGGGGTTTCCTGTTTGGGGTTCCCATTTTCCTCCCTTTATCAATCGAAGTTTAGAGCTGCGTGTAAACTATGACTGACTAGACCGTTTCTGATGGTTGAGGCCCACGAAGTGCGTCGTTGCATAACAAGATGCAATCAGAGCCTGACGAAACATACTGCAGCGCCACGGTGCGTCGGTGCGTCAGAATTTGGGAGCAAGATCTTGTATACTGCTGGCTCAAGGTAACACATATGTTTTATGGCAGGTTCTCCAAGGGTTGGTACCCTTAACATGAGTGGCATATTACAAAGCGCAGTCCATAAGGGACCATGACTGCTGACAAGACAGCAGAAGGAGGGGAGTTTCCAAGAGAGGCACTTACGTAAATCTTGCTTATCATTCCCCATAACCCTAGATCCAGCTCCTTGAAGGCGGTTATATACGGGATTATATAGGGGAGCACTGTAAGGCTCATTAAGGGGGATACTAGGAGTTTAGACCGTAGGTCATATAGCCCTTGTATATCACTTAAGGCTCCCGCTACAGGAAACTTCCCTCCTGTAGCTCGTCCTGACTGAGCCCCCTAGGCCCGAACCCCTAATCCTACAAACTCCCATAACCCCCCCCAGCTCCCAATTCGTTCTATACCTTTCTTGTCCATTCGATTCTCTAGATTAGCAACCACTAGGATCCTCCATTGCCAATCTGGTGTGTCGGCAGGTCATGGATATAATCCCCCTAGCTTTCATTTCGTTAACCATTGTCTTATCCACCTGACTCTCCAATATTAGGGTAGCCACTGCCAGTTTAGGGGTTTGGCGTGTCTCCAGGTTACGGATCCAAGAATCCCCTAAACCGTAAACCCTCAACCTCCAGGTCATGGATGCAAGAAAGCTGCACCAGCACTACCTGAGCTTCATGTGGGCCTGGGAGGCCGGCTAGTTTCCTGAGAGTCCTTTCAAGTTGGGGCTTAGGGCTTAAGATCCACCATTGTACCGCAAAGTCGATGATACAGCTCAAGTTACCACCAACCCCCACGCTTGAGGGTTTATAGTCCCCTATATGAGCCACGACCGTTAATCTCAATGAAAGGAGCTAGTCTTCGGGCGGNNATGCTGTTTACCGATAGGGGAAACCCAACACCGATACCCCCTAAGATGCGGCCGCTTCTGGGAATAAGAACTGTGGCGCGAGCTCATATGGAGGATCTTATTAGGATATACCCAAAGCCGTACTCCATCTATTGGGAACTATAAGGTTTTGGGAAGTGATCTTGAGTTTAACTGGTGCAAGACTTCCTGCAAAATTAGGGTTCGAAGCTTTGTGGTCGCTCAGAGTCAAGGCCTCAAATTTGACGCTTTAGGGTTTACAGTCCCCCTTAAGTAGCTAGAATACGGCTTTGGGTACATTATATTAAGATCCCCATATACCCCATATTCTATCTACTTAAGGGAGACTATACGGCTTAAGGTTTCTAAAGGCAGGCAGGCCTTCGCAGAGGGTGGTCTGCTTCGAGGCTCAGGTGCTTATTGCCCATCTGTACCTGTAGCTATAGGCCAGTTCCAGCCCCATTACCGGATTTGGTTATAACTACAGTCACCCCAAGGGTCCAAGGACCCAAATAACGGAGTTTTAGGGCCCAATTACCATCTATATTGTAGTATTTGGTCCCTAAAACCGCATTATTTGGGTCCTTGGACCCTTAGGGTCATTCAGCGGTGATAAGTACGCCGGAGCTCAGGGACATCCAAGTAATCTTTGTATGGCCCAAGTCGGGGGGTCGGGGGGATAAAGATATGTGCCGGTATAGGGTTTAGGTTTGGGGCTTCGGGTTTAAGATACATAGAAGCCTCAATTATGTAAACTCCCGGAAACTAACATGGAAACCAAAAATATCTTTAAAGACTACAATCCTGTTCAAAGGGACTATAGGGGTTTCCATGTTAGTTTGGGGGAGGGTACCATCCCTTGGTCCTAGATTTCCTATATATTTAGGGGATGGAGTACCTTACAACGACCCTCAAATGCTATTGCTAATGTTTCGAACACCTCCATGGAAAACATGGCTTTCATTTTGTTTGCTATGTTCTTTTCCTTTTGATTGTCCGTGACTGGCAACCATTCAATCGTCTGAGCCCTACATCTTCTATGAATGTCCCTGCAACCCCTTTCAAGGGACCTTTAATGGGAACTGATGCACCCCTAGAAAGCCTACAGTCCTACAGAATTCCTCCCCCAGCCGAAATCATGCGGCTGGCAGAACAAATCCCATGAAGACTTGGAGCTTGATTTGGAGCTTGAGCTGGACGTCCGAAGCTCAGAAGCTTAAGAGGACTTAGGGTGGTTTGGGTTTAGGGTTTCCCTAAGGGTCCAACTACCTAATAATCAAATACTTCCCCCAAACCTGTACTATAATTACTGTTAACCAAAAGCCAAGTACCTGATTATTGTGTATTTGGACCCTCGGGGTTTGGGGTAGGTGTCAGGGCGTAGCAGCTTTCATGGTTTCGAGGATAGAGAGCTTTAACTTAGAATTCAGGTCAGGCTGTTGGGGGGCTTGTGGTGAGTTATCTGGACTGCCGCCAGGGTATCTTAGTTTAAGTTACTCCACAGCAGCCCCCTTGGGTTTGTTGGCCGAGGGGAGGGTTCTTTTGGAAGGTTCTTCAGATTACCACACTGGCAAGCATCTGAAGAATCAACAAAAAGATGTGCTGGCCGGCTAGGATGGTCAAGAACACATTCACGTGGGGCAGCTACCAGGTGGGTAGACCCAAATGCCCTAAACCCTAAACCCACACGAAAAGGTTGATGGGGTTGCATGATCTATGTAGGCCTCTGACACAGTGATTGTTGTTTCACGCTTTGGGTCTTCCTTTGTCGCAAAACCTTGGTGATGCCAAGCTGAGATGGAACCCCCCAAAAAAGCCTATGTACAATGTAGGCCATGCAACTACCTAGACCCTCCTCCTACCCTCTATTAGGGCCTAAGTACCTACTATTAGGGACCCTGTATCCCCAATTAAGGGTACAAGGAGGGTCCTGGTAGACTAATGTCCCTTACAGGGTTCCCTATTTTGGCCTTGCTCAGCTCAGAGAAACATGAGTGACCAAAAGCGCGGAAGACATAAGGAATACATAAGCCTTGACCCTACACCTTGAACCCCACATCTCTAACGCCAACTCCCAACACTTTAGTGGTGAGAAAGTAAGGGAGCATTGGATACCCATCATAGTCCCTATGTATGTATATTTAGACGTGTAAAGACGCGTTGTGTATCCTAGCATTTCGCCATTCCCTGCTGAACCACCAGGAAGCGAACCCAAAGCTTTGAACTCACGTCCCAGGCACGCGCAAACCGCCATGCAATGGTTCGCATTTGATGGTTGTTCTGCGCACCTCGGAAAAGAGCATGGGGTTCAGTTATCAGTGGGTGGGCAGGTATTCCTGAATGATTTGGATCTTTTTCTCCAGGGATTGATGGTTTTTGGGTTGATTGAAGGTGAGGTATTTCTGATATCCGATGGTTCCATTTACCTGCGGATCTACGGCTCTTGGACTACGACCCGCTACCACAGCCACCGCTGCCGCTACCGCCAGCACCCCCGCCACCACCGCTACCACCGCCGCCGCCGCCACCACCACCTGTAGATGAACCCGTGTTAGAGGTAGAGCATTAATTTCAGTTGTGTCGTTATACATCTTGCACCCCAGCAGCTGTCAAGATGTTCCGTGATTTAATGATTGTCTCGTGTGGGGCCAAAAGGTACTTGCACCCCGCGTTGTGCACAAGGACTTTGATCTAAGGAAATTTCAGGTGGGTAGTTTCCCCCATACAAGCCTTACATAGCACTTACTTAGCCCCGGGCTCCCGATGTAAACCTTATGTAAGCCTTCTGCAAGGCTACCCACTTGTAACTACTAGCCTGGAAGTTCCCTTAATTTCTGTGTAAGTTTCAAGGTTCAGGGTCTTGTAAACCCTATAGTCCCCTTAAGTAGATAGACTATGGGGCCATGGGGATCTTATTATAATCTACCAAAAGCCATATTCTATATACTAAGGGGGACTCTGAGCCCTAAACCCTAAACCTAAACCGTGTTAAACCCGAAACCCTGGCTTATAGCTGTGGCTTAGGAGGCTTTGATTTGAACTTGCCCCTCAACCTCCGCATGTACTCGTCTTGGGTGTCCCCTAGAAGCGCTCAGGTACGACAAGACGTGAGGCTGATCGGATTCTGCGCAACTAGACCCTACCTAAACCCCAAAAGTATGTGAAACAATAGCCCTAATTTTAAACCCATATTAACAGCCTTAAGAGCCATTATTTTACATGCTTTTGGGGTCCAGGTACTTCTTACGGATGAGCGCGGATGGTAGTAGCTAGGCAATCCGCTTCAATAGTCCCTATCACTGTCATTTTCTACTACCCACCAATAGCCTGTGACAGCACTTGCCTCAACAAAGGCCAGCCTGACTTGCTCCTGGTCATCGTTGTGGAGTGCTCCACGTACATTGGGCAGACGACCTGACTCCCCGAACTACGGGGTTGTAAGGCAGCTACCCGCAACGAAGTACAAATTGATATTTGCATGTTGAGTCCAAACCCATAGGTTCCTGAGAATGTAATCTCTAGCAGGCTTATGCCTTTTTTGTATGGCTTAAAGGTCGGAGGGTTCCAGGAACAGTAGAAGTAGTGCGCCCCCGCGCTTGCTGCGGTGCTCTCGGTTACAAAGTGCCGAGCAGAAGTCGTACGGACCGCAGCCCGAAAATGATCCCAGCTGCACGGGCGCATATTATATCTGGAATCAGTACATGCCCTAAGGGTCCAAGGACCCAAGTAATAGGGTTTGGGGTCCCAAATACTCTAATTTGAATGGTATTTGGGCCCTAAAGCCCTTTTATTTGAGCCCTATATACCCCTATATAGTCACCATATATCCCCCTATAAAACCCATCGGGGCCCTATTATTTGGGTACGTCTGGTAAGGAACCTCAGGCCTGCGATTGCCATCTTCTTAGAAGCAAATCCTGCATTCCGCTTGCGAGAGGTGCGGAAGGGGCTTAGAGGTACAGACGGAAAATCAATGTGAGTCCAGAATGATAGTAAACTTTTATGAAGGCAATCTACGAAGTACAGGCCGTAGACAGTGCAGACGTTCACAAGGTCATGGGCATTTGCGCCGAATCCTGCGATGCCTTTTCCCCCTTTTGTGATCCTGCCCTTTTCCCTGCTAAGCCCTCAACATCTTTTCCGATAGTTTCTCCAGCCAGTTCCTCAAGGCACTTCCTAAAAAGGATGCATCGTCTTGAGCCGTCCGGTGAAACAAATGACCCAATACTAGAATAGCTGGTGGCTTCTGCATCCACAGCCTGTGTATCTGGTAGTGCCTCCCAACTTGCCTTGCTAAAATCACGGATGGTCGTTTTGGCCACTACTTGAGACGCCTGAATAGCAATCCATCTTGTAATCCAAGGTTCCTTCCAGGCATATACCCGAAACCCTTACCTGGACCCCAAAGGTAGGTGAAACAATGGCCCCAAACCCCCAAATATAGCCCAAAAGGCCATAATTCTACATACTTTGCGTGTCTAGGTAATCCTAATCATAGGCACGTAGGATCCTTTGGGGGAGAAAGAATCCTTGAGCCTACGGAATGCACAAGATGAGACCAGGCCACGTCTAGAAAAGAGTTTAGGTTCTGCGCTTAGGCTTCACGGTTTAGGGTGCAGGGCTTAGGGCTTAGGGTTTGGGGTTTATAGAGCTTAGAGTTTACGGCTCAATGTTTAGGGATTAGTGTTTAGGGCTTGAGGCTCCTTCATCAATTCACGACAGATGGTTCACATGATTCTCACAGTTTAGGGTTCAGGGTCTACGGAAGCTGGAATGTGTCATTCGGCGCCTGTGCGGTTGAAAGGAGTTGCTGATGCAATCCGTCCAACTTCTACCTGGAACTCAGTAGACCGAGAGCATGAAAGACTCCATCCTGTTGTTATTCCTGCAATGCTGCCTCTTCTTCAGCCTAGTTTGTCATGGATTTTAAAAAGTATTTTGGATTATAGATGCCCACATTCGCTTTGAGGATGAACAGGTTTCGGTGTGTAGGAGGGGCCATGTGCACTTCATTCGTTAACAGCGTTCTTTTCTTTCGTATTTTTCATCCTGAACCAACCCCTAAAGCGCCAAATCTTGGCCTCCAATCACTTGAGTCCGGGACACCTGAACCCTTAACCCTAAAACCCTAAACCCCGAGGGTTTAGAGTTTAACCCTAAACCCCCTAAATCCGCTGGTGGGTTCCAGGTAGACGACATGTACAGCTGTGTTTCCTTCAGTCTTGTGCAAGGTTGAGCAGCCGAAGCTCGTGCCATCACAAAATTCGCAACATAGGGTTTAGGGTTTAGGGTTTAGGGCGTAAGCTTTGGGGGGTTCCCTATGCCCTAACACCCCGAAACCCTAATCCCTGTTCGAAGTCCCTCCAAGTAGTCTGCTGTTTCAAGAAGACAATATACAGCAAAGGTGTAGAGGAAGGGTGTTGCTGTTTACTTTTTTCTGCTGCCTGACCTTCGTCCAGCAAACTCTGACGTCTGTCTGCCACGAAGTGCAACTCAGCATCAGAAGCCTAGAGCAATGTGAGCCGTCGTCCTCTGGCCACACAAGGTGGCCTCAGCCCAAACCCGAAACCTTAAACCCTAAACCTTAACACCCTAAACCCCTATAAACCCCTGAACCCTTAACCCTAAACCCCTAACCCTAAACCCTAAACCCCGCAGACGACGTGCAGATGGAAGACCACGAGGAACAAGGCGTTAAAGCCTCGAGTCCGTACCTCGGGCTTTTTCAGAATCGAGAGCGCCAGCTAGGAGCGATAGATGCTGAATGGCCAAGATTCGGTCATAAGATCGTCACTGAGACATGTTCCAGGCGTCCGTTGCCGGCACCATGGCAAAGAGGGAGGGCATCAAATATGGGGGTGTCAAGACCGTCTTCGGCACCTAGCTCAGCCTCGGCACCCAGAGTGCCGAATGTTCCCCCACTCGGAGAAGGCTCGGCCAACATTGTGTGGTGGAGCGAAATTCTGGGGTTGCAAGATGCAATGGAAGATAATAATAGGGTGCTCTCGAACCAGACAGTGGAGGCGGTGGTGGACAATTTAAGGGACATGGAGCCGGCACGCCGCACGGAGATGATCTCACAGCTCGTGGCCTTCCTTGGAGTGTTTTTGGCTGAGTTGTTAAGAGCCATCAACTTGTCGCAGCTCCCTCCAGACGAAGCTGAAATCATAGATGACGATGGCACTGTGTTGACTCAGACAAGGATAGAGCGTCGTGGACCCGAAGAAGGTGATCAACATAGCTTGGTCCAGAAATTTGACCCACGAATCCCCTTTGGGTCGAAGTTGGCGCAACTCCAGGCCCACCTAAATGGGTTTGACGAAACCCAGTGCATGCAGGTTGCCTCCCACTTGCATGTCATGATCAAAGGACTCCGCAGACTTGCAGGGGACACTTCGCTCAAAGTCACTGACCGCTTTCAGAGACTGGAAGCACTGGTGGCTGGATACACGACCCGGGAGGTTGATGTCCCGCTATCGCTACAGATTTGGGGAGAAAACCAACTGCAGGCGCTTGTCCCGTACTTGAATGCTGGACGAACCCCGGAAAGTGAAGATTGTCGGACTGCAGCAGAAGTTCCCAGAACAGTGCCACCCTCCACTGCAGCCTCGTCCACAGACATTGTTGAAGTGGTGAATTCCTCGGAGGTCATGATGGAACCGGAGTACCGTGTCATGGACGCCAATGGTACTTGGGTTGCGGCGACTGCAGAGCAGGCAGCGGAGTTTCGTGCACATGACCGAGAAGTCCAAAGAGAGAGCCGTATGCAAGAAGAAGCGGACAGAATGGCCTTCGAGGAGTTCCAGGCAGGGATGGCACAACAGTGGGACGATTGGGCGTTGAGTTCTGAGATGGCCCGATCATTGCCGGAACCCAGCCGCAAAAGAGTCCGAGTCACGGTGTCTGTAGGCACCGCGAGCGGACAGGAACTTGGTGAGGCGGTCATTGAGGGAGTCATTGGACATGACCAAACGGCGACGGTCTCCTTCAATGTGGCGGAGACTATGCTGGAAGGTCTAGGAGCCAACGCCACCATGACTCCCCGAGGCCCAGCTCAGCTATCCGCGCAAGCAGCACCACAGCTTGCCAACTTTGACCGCAACCATCTCCCAGGACTAGCCGAACATGTAGTTGTCTTCATGTTGTCCGTGGAGGGAAGACACTGGCTGTGGCAGTACAGCGTGGGCGCTGTCTCCGCCGCCATGATTGAGGCAAGGTTTGGAAGTGAAATCGCTGAAGCATTCCAACTGTGGGTTGCTCTGCAGGAGGACCTTGACAAAACGGTCAAGAACGTGGGGGCGGAGCCGCTACACGTTGAGCACCAGCAAAACTCAACTTCGGAAGCGGAAACAGAAAAGATGGAGGAAAGGAAGCTTGACGAGCAAAAGGAGGAAAGGGTGGAAGACTCCGAGGCGGATAAGTTGCAAGAGGAAGTTCTGAACCGTGGTGAACTTGGACTAACACAACTGGATGGCATGGACACGTGTGCGGCTGGCCCGTACATGGACGAAGCAGCCCATGAAGCACGTGCCATTGCAGGAGAAGCAGAACTACCAGCTGAAGGTGACGATTCTGGACTTGCAGAAGACCGTCATGGTGGGCAGGGTTCTGAACATCGAGATGGAGCAGGGCAAAAAGAAGAAGAGCATGTTGCGAAGGAATGCGCTCTTGACGAAAGCCAGCTGGAGGAGGGCCACAATGCCAACAATCACGTAGGGGCTTCGCACGCGGCAGTGCACATAGAGGAGGAAAACGCTGGCTGTGATGAACATGGCGAAGGGACCACAGCATCGGTGGAGGGGGCAGCTACAAATGTCGGCGAGCCTGGAGAACACGTTGTGCCGGGAAATGTGTGGTCTGAGGATCCGAATGACCCGTACTACGTACCAGAAGCTTGGCGAAGAGTTCTCGTGGCGTGGAACACTGATGCAGCAGCGGGTGCGGTGCTCGAGGACACGGCAGTTAGTGTGGGCGACTTCGAGCACTCCGTAGCACATGGAGAACCTGACACGGCGGATGTGGAGCCTTCGGCATGTACGGGGTCGGGAAGTAATGAGCGGTCTGAGTGCTTTTCAGGGTCAGGGGCTAGCTCTTCTAAGGGAGGTCAAACCGACCTGCGGAGTTGGCTGAAGCAGTAATCTTCCTGGAATGTGACTGTTACCTTGTGAGGGGTGCCGATGTGACGCAGTGGAACAGTGGCTTTCTAGTGCAGGGGAGTACGGCGGGCTAGGCTCTTGCACAGACATACTGAGCCTTGTCGGGATGTGCTCTTGGAGGCCTGTGGTGAGCACTGCTGAAACTGCAGGGGCCGTGTTGCAAAACATTTCCGTAGACTTGAGCTGCGGAGAAAAGGTCCGATAAAAAAAAACCTAAACCCCAAGCGCGAAACCCTAAACCCCTAAACCCTAAGCCCTTAACCCCTGAACCCTAAACCTTAAACCCCTAAGCCCTAAACCCCATAAATCCTAAACCCTAAGCCCTCAACCCTAAACCCTAAACAGCAGCTTGAGGAATCTGTAGCTTAGGCCTCGGGCTTGAGAGACATTGCCTTACGAAGACTACTGGCCTTAAACATTTGAGCTATAGTCTAAACTCCTTAAAGGGGGTTATATAGGGATTTGTATAGGGGAGTATTATAGGGGTTATTAAGGGGGATAGTAGGAGTTTAGACTATAGCTCATTTGCTTTTGTTGGTGTCAAGGCTAGTGCGGGGAGGGTAAGTAAGGTCAAAGAGGGAGGACTAGGGCAGTCATGGGGCTCCTACCAGTGTTTGGGGTTTCGAGATTTTGTTAAGTTGCCGCATCCCTGGCATGTTTCAGATTGGAATCCCAGTCCCGGGAAAGGTCCCTGCGGACTCGTCCACATGTCCTCCTATAATCCCGAAGACACAGTCATTCCTGGGGTTTCTTACAGAACCCCTTGCCAAATTTAATCTCTATGTAAGTAGGTAGATAACACCGATTGTAAGTCTTTCCAATGACAGCTCACATGGTCATCTCAGATTAGCTACGCCTGCTGCGCAAAAAGGTTTCCTCCTGTGCTGCTTGCTGCGGTGGGTTGCCTGCTGGCCTGCGGCGGGCCGGCTGTGTAAGTTTCATTCCAGAAGTTGGAACGGGAATTAGAGAAGTCAGCCCAATCGATGCCCGAAAGGAAATAGCGAGGGGTTAGGGTTTAGGGTAGATTGCTGATTGCATAAGCAGGGGATGGGAAGGACAAAAACAAAACACGCACACACACAGATACGAATTCTTGGGTTGATGAGCGCAAAGGTGCCGAGGCAAGATATGCCCCAACGCTCTCCCCCACATCCCTGGGTGTGGGTAGTTGGAGGGTCTAGTTCTAGACTTCAGGGCCCAAAGGAAGTAGTATTTGCAGATTGGGACCGTCCTGAGGGGTTGTACATATCGCTTGGCGCACAGTGGTGGCAACTGGGTTCATCTAGGAGGAGGGGTGCAGCTAACGATGTTGGACAAATTGCTGCGCACTTGATCCGGACGCAGCCCCCCCCAACCAAAAGAAATGGTGCATTGCCAACCCAGGGCCCGAAGCACTCAGGTACAGAAAGCCTATGTGGAATCTAGTAAGAAATCTCTCGAGAAGATACATCGTGCGAGGGCCTCGATCCCAATAGCCTTCCTTCTTTACCGCAAATGATCACTGCAAAGCCACATTCTTGCTCGAGCTATTCGCCGGAAAGCCCTATTCTTGCTCACAAGTCCTGAACACGCGGCTGTAGTGGTCCAAGCTCCTACATGGTAGCCAGGCTTCAACATATAATTTCTGCGTAGGAAATGGGATCTGCGCGCTTCAAATCTACAATATTATAAGTACCTGAACTTCTTCGGGACACACTTCCCCATTTAATCTGCATGACAGATCCTTTGAGTCCTAAACCCACACCCGAAACCCGAAAGAGGAGTACGTTGCCAATCTTGTTTTCTTCTAGTGACTGTAACATGCCTATGTACCTGAACTAAACCTTAAGCTAAGCCCTAAAGCGCCACCCTATTGCAAAACAGACCGTGTGGAGCCATGGCACCTCTGGATGACATTTCGACTGAGGATGTCGGGGGTTTAGGGTTCGGGTTTAGGGAGAGTTTTAGGGTTCAGCGTCTAGGGTAATGCAGGGTTTATGGATATTTAGGTGTTTCAGGGTTTTAGCGAATTAGATTAGATCTAAGGGTTTTACCATTGCTTCCCAGCTTAGCTGTACAAATGCATGATGCCAGCAACATGCGTAGATGTGTGAACAATTGCCAACATTGTTCCCTCTCAATCCTTTATGAGCATACTCAGATATATTCCCAGAAGCCTATTGGATTTTTCTTCCGGCTTCTGAGATTTTCAAGCTGATACATCTTAATCAGGCTTCAGGCTGATAAGAATCATATCCATTCCCTTCTGTGCTTAGTAGGGAATAAGAGAATATATAATATACATATATATATAATGTAAAATATATATACACATATATAACACATACAGGACATATGGGGATGAGATTCCCTTATTCACGACTATGAACCAGTAAGTTTCTCGTGTGTTCACGTTTGTTTGTTTGTTTGTTTGTTTGTCTGTTTGTTTGTTTGTTTGTTTGTTTGTTTGTTTGACACGTGTTGCTTGGCATTTTGTTTAGAGTGCTGCCATTGCTGCTGTATTGCTGCTATATTGCTGCTGCCGATGCTGCTGCTGTTGCCTTACATTGCCATTGCTAGAGGTGTTCTTGCTATTTGCAGTGTTGCCACGAACGCAACTAGGATGTCTTGGTGGTAGGCAAACGAAGCATGTACCCGCATTTTCAGATGTTGCGGAGACATTCTTGTTCCTATCCCCCCCTTTCTCAAACACAAAATAGTCAGTTCCAAGAGCCTCTTGCCTTCCCGGAAGCCGTCCGAGAATTGCACTTGGATGTGCTACTCCTACCAAGTCTAGAAGTAGACGCCTTCTCCACAGAATCCTAAGTACCTATATAGGGAATACTGGCCTAAACCATGTTATATCCTAGAATAGAAGCCCATACTGTGTACCAGATAGATACCTAGGATCCTTTGGGTACATAAATAACAGCTTCTAATACTCGGGCTCAAGAGTCCTCGCCTGATTTTGGTATAGGGTGTGTCAAGCGGCCCTCAGCCTGACATTGGTAGCCATGTAGGCGCCTACAGTACAGAATCCCTGCAATACTAAATTGCTCTACATAAGTCACGTTTCCATGCAATTTTCCGTCTACTTGTTCGTTTGATTTTCTATTACTTTTCCTATCGATTCACATGATGTTCTCGAAGCAGCTGCAACGCTATCTTTGTCAGGACCTCTCGGTGCACAATTCCACTAATGACGAGGCGCAGGAGCCAAGAATTGAAGTCGTGGGCGTCGGGGATGAGCTGCCAGAGCCTTGAAGTTCGGTTTGTCGTAGCGTATGGTTTAGGGTTTAGGGTGGGAATCTTTCTGTTTTTGGGCTTAGGGTTGCGGATGGGTATGTATTTGAGGAGCGCAGTGAAATGTCTCCTCTTTGCGTTGGCTAGCTGTAGCTGCAGCAGCAGCTGCTCCTCCTCCTCCTCCTACTACTACTACCACTATGACTACGACTACTACTAGTACTATTTGTTGTTGTACTACAGTGACACAACGCGATTGAAATCCATATTTTCACTGGACCTTCTCAAGATTTGGGAGGAAGATACGCAGGAGGCGATATTGGATCAGGAGGTTGCCGACGAGATCAGAGCTCTGTGCCTTGGATTTCCTGGACCAGCTCGGCGGGAATTCGGGGTGAAGGTTTCTTTACTGAGGGTTGGTAGAAAACAAGGGAACCTCTCATATAGGGATGATCTAGGGAAAATGTTCCTTTATTCCCTTATCTTAGGGCCCGAGATGTTTCGAATCGTAGGATGCAAGGTCAGCCAAGTCGGTTTAAAAAATGTCATGATACACCCCCAATGTGTCAAAGGAGCTGAGCGTTGGATTCTTGCCTTGTCTGCTTAGAGGACTTTGAGGCTGCAGCACTGTGCATGAGTCGAGGAGGGCTGGGAGGACTTTTTACTTGGAGGTTATTGGATTCCATAACTGGGCTGATAGACCTTAATTACCAATTTACATTTATTGGGGCAACCTGATTAAGTGCATGCCTGGAGAATCTAAGTAGGATTATGATTAGCCCAGTTATTGTTCTTGCAAAGTCCCATGAACTTCACGTAGGGCTGGTGCCGCGGTAGACGTCGGAGGTTTTGCCCCACCATGTACCTAAGCCATTAGTCCTTAACATCCCTTAACCCTTAACCTTAAACCCTTAACACTAAACCCTAAGCCCACAAGCGCGGTCAACCTTCCTGACCAGTATTGACTCTTTCACGGATGCCTCAGAGCTAGCATATTGGTTTAGGGTCTAGGTCAGGTGGACCTCCCGCCCAGTAATAGTGATTATAAGGGATAATAGGGATCATATTAGGGTCCTCTTATGTTCTTATTATACCACTATTACAGGGTGGGGGCTATTCCTAAGGTCTAGGGATTAGGGATTAGGGTTTCGGGATTTAAGTTCTGAAGTTGAAGTCATGCATGTTCATATGAGCTATAGTCTAAACTCCTTAAACGGGGCGATATGGGGGATTCTATAGGGGACTATTATGGGGTTACTAAGGGGGATACTTGGAGTTTCGACTGTAGCCCATAAACCCTAAAAACTAAACCCCTAACCCCTAAACCCCGAAACCCTACGTAAGCCCCTAAACCCCTAATCCCCTTCCTGAGTTTGCAAGCACAGGGCCTCGCTTCTATGACCTCAGCAAAAATCTTTTATGTCTAGGTTTAGAGTTCAGGGTTTAGGGTTTAGGGATCAGGGCTTAGGGTTTAGGGAATCGGCGCTTTATTCATGCAGGCTGCTTGTTTGCTGGCCCAACGGGTCCATGTAGGTAGGATTTAGGGTTTAAGGGTTTTGGGATTTAGGGTTTAGGGGTGTCGGGTGTCGGGTGTAGGGTTTAGGGTTTAGGATTCTTAGGGCCCACAGGGGTTCCCATATACCTACTTTAAGGTCCAGGTATAGAGCATATAGCTACATGGACCCTTTGAGTTGGACTTCCGCTCACATGTCATAGGCAGGCATACCGTACTGGTAGGGGTCGAAGTAATCATCAATACCATGTTCCACTATGGGCTATTAGACCTTAAGGGTACCTTAATCTACCCTTAATAGGGTCCTAATCGGGAATTTTAGGGTCTAAAAGCCCATAGAGGTTGGGGTCTATCCTGAAGTGCCCTATCCCATACTCATACAAGGGACTGTGGGACCATGGGATAGGTTTTGGGGTTTAGGTTTAAGGTTTACCTAAACCCCCAAAAGTAAGTAAAATAATAGCCCAAAACACCTAAATATAGCCCAAAAGGCCATTATTCTACATACTTTTGGGGTTCAGGTAGGGTTTAGGGTTATTCAGGCCACTACATTGCGCGAAGGGTAGTTTCCACAGGTGCCCAAAGTGCACACTGAAGTATGGCAGCCCCTTGGATAATGGGCAAGTTGTAATGACTTCAGCCGACCTAACCCTAAGTCGTGGTTTATATAGGGTATCGGCCTAAATTGGCTTAACTTCAGGTTCTGAACTTATTCTAGGATGGCCGCTAAGGAAACTGGAGAAGAATCCCGAAGAGCCCCAAAGCATTGTGTGCCCGAGGAACGATGAGATGGACGAGTGCCTGGCGGGCCTTGAACAATGGCGGGAACAGCGGGCACGTGAGCGAGAGGCTGGAGGATCCAAAGATTGCTTGGAGGTTTTTGGATAGTATAGGGTTATATTGGGATAATGGAAAAGACCATGGAAACTGCTCTATATTCTTTAGGGTTTAGGGGTTTAGTGTTTATTTTTCGGGGTCTAGTCATTGGGTACAGATGTGGTTATCAATGTACCAGAAATTGGGCAAGTGCCTGTAAGATGGCTACGGGGATTGTAGGTTGCGTTGAAACTCCAGCTGCAACAACACTTTCAAAATTTCATGAACACCAGAAAAGTCTTGAAATCAAGTTCAGTTAAACCCCGAAACCATAGAGGGGTGGTGAACACCTTAGCCCTTAGATCAGCCCCCCCCCCCTACAGTAATACGGTAGCGCCTAAATGTGGAGTTAATAGGGCCTTAACGTACCTACAATAGGTTTGTGGGGGATTGGTCCAACCTTAACCCTATAGACCCTAAACAATCAGCTACAATCATCTGTTGTAAAAGGTTGCCAAGGTAGATGGTAAATCTTCCAATACAGTTGAGGGCTTGGCTCAGGGAGCACATGCCCATTTCTGAAGTAAGGTTTGGGTTTAGGGTTTTGGGTCTAGAGTCGAGATTTATGGTTTAGGGTTGTTAGAGGTGAAGTGTTTGATGTTGCAGGTTCATGAGGATTTTTGGGGGGTCAAACAAAGTACGGGGGTAGTTCGTTATGGTCCGAAAAAAAACAGCGGCGTTCGTGTTGGGGCAGTTTTGCAGATCATGAAATACGGGTGGGCTTCGGTGAAGCTACCCAGTTTCACGGTTTTTCCTGTTGGGCAACTCCTGATTGATGAGCAGGGCTTAGGGTTTAGGACTTAGGAGCTTTTGAAGGACCCAGGCATTGATATCCGCGTGAGACCCATGAGAACCTTCCATGAGGAAGCAAAGGTACGTGCTTGAAGAATCATGAATTAGCGATCCAGTGGGCCAGTTTGAAGGGGTTAGGTTCAAGGGACTTATAAGCAGGCCAACCCCATCATAAGTTAGGCTCACAACCACGTCTATAACCTACTTGCTACGTTTCTGAGTTTCCACCGTCAGCTCTAAAACCCAGTTTTCTTCGAGCTTTGACTTTAGGTTTACAGCCGCTGCTCACGAGCTCTTGGGCTCTCTCACGAGGTGGGTTTTCAGAAAAGTCAAGTTGAGTCGAGTCCCTGGAAAGCTCCGAAAGAAGAAAGAGCACAAAAGAAGCAACCCTGACTCACAGGGGACCCCAATATAGACCTCACAATATTATAATCCTTATTATGGGGATCCCCAAAAAGGAGCCCTTAATTTTGGGAAACCGCCATTTATCACTGGCACGATTCAGGAGCGGCTTTCTGTCAAGAAGCGCTGTATTTGAATGGGATTTGGGAACTACTTCATGGGATTTTCGTATAGGGTCGAGGCATATTTCCCAGAGTATGGAGAATCAAACGGAGAAGCACATGGCATCTGAAATGGAAACTGGGCGTTTGTAGGAATATGTAAGGTTGTTAGTATTTGAGTCGCACGGCGCTTGGTAACTACTTATGACTGGGCTAATAACCTAAGTTCTTGACCCTACATATCCTGGGTCACCCACTTGCAGCCATTTAGGGGGGTTATAGGTAGGGTTACTCGTCCAGTCATAAGTAGTGCTAAGTGCCATGCCCCTTCAAGAAATGCTCTACATCCTCCATAGTCCCCAACACCCAATACCTCTCAAGCACAGAAGATTCAGGAGCCTAAGTAGTCGCAACATTATAGTTCTCAGTTCCTCATCGGTATTTGAGGGTTTCGGGTTCAAGGATCAGCGTTTAGAGTTCAACCAAAAGGGTGGAAGGTGTAATCACCTTCCCACAACATGTCCCCCCCCTACCCCCGGCACCCACCAAGAACACATGCCTCAACCTTGTTTGGCCGGATGGGGAGGCTCATTATCAGGGGGAGGGGGTCATGTCTGAATGAAGGGTAATGACTACCCTGGCCCTAAACCCTAAACCCCTAAACCCTAAACCCTAAACCCACCGTCGCAGGCCTTAGAGCAACAGCTGGAGGATGAGTATGCAGCTCATCTGCACAGATTCCCCTATGAGCCCATGGAAAGTAGGTAGGTCAGGCAGGGTTAGTGGCTGCGGGAGTTCGTAAATATGCTAATGATGAGAATAACTTCGGCTTATTCCGTGGATAATAGGTGTTATAGGCATTCTTTCAATGCTGCCCTGGTACTCCAAGTAGCATCCCGCATCAACTGCTGAAGAAAATTTGGTGAGACTTGATGTGCGAGATTGTCATGGACAGTTGCCTCATACTTGCCTAGTTGACTCTCTGCTTGCTACATGTAAGCCCAAAACCCTAGACTATTGTCTTTTGAATGTGCTACACTTACGGAGCGAAGACATCCAGTTATACGAGGTGTTTAACAGGGAGTTGAGGTTTAGAGTTTAGGGTTTAGGAAGGTTTACTGTAGGGTTTAGCATTTACAGTATAGCCCCTATAGCCACCCACTATACTTAGCCGCCGAGTGAATAACCCTATTTACGCCTTTGAAAATGGAAGGGTTAAGTTTTGGGGGGCCAGTAAGTCCAGCAGCTGGTGTGGATAACATTAGCGTTTCCCAACATACCTGCCTAGTATTAAACCTTGAATCCTAGTATCTCAAGTCTTGAAGCGTTATTTTTAATTTTCACACCCTACAAACACCTCAAAAACAGACATTTTCTGAGCATTCTAAGCCTACAGTCCTAAACCTTTTAGAGCCTACTAAGCTTAAACCCCAAACCCTAAACCCCAAACCTTCAACCCTAATCCCTAAACCCTAAGGCCTAAACCCGAGCCCCCAAAACCTAAACAAAACCGTGGGCCGAGTAGAGCCTCCAAAGCTCCAGCTGGCTGTCAGGCCCTTCGATGGGCAGAGCTCGAAAACGCCGATTCGCCAAGCTCCTCGTAGCTTGGACATCCTTGAGTGTTCAGGGTTTGGGTTTAGGATTCAGGGTTTAGGGTTTAGGATTTAGGGTTTAGGGTTTAGGATCTGGGGTTCAGGGCTTAAAGGCTTTATGGAATGATGGAGAGCCGGATAAAAGAGAACATGGGACATTCAATGGAAGCTGGGGTTATACTTAGGGACAATCACCAATGTTGTGATCCTTCTTTCATTCCTAATATAATTCTAGTGTAGGTACCTCAAATCGACCTCGAAATAATATTGTTGATTGCTGAGGCGGCGCTTGTAGTGTCATGGTACACGTGAACTTCATGACCGGGGCTGTATTTCCATGTACTTCCCGAAATCCTGATCCCTAAACCCTAAACCCTAAGCCTTTACGTGGTCTGTGAAACCAAGGACAGTCCTTTCTCATCCTCAGCCCAGGGTTTAGGGTTTATAGTTCCCCTTAAGTAGATAGAACATAGCTCTGGGTATATTACAAAAGATACCCATGTACACCCCATATTTTAGGGCTGGAAGGTCGCAGTGCCAATTTTCTGCCAATTTTTTGTATTGGGAAATTTTGTGAGACCTCATGATGCGAATTGATTTGCAGGCCTATAGCAAGCCTGTTTCCACTCCCTCTCCTCCTAC
>CAJNIZ010021668.1:191086-202791 GCA_905231905.1 Symbiodinium pilosum
GTTAAATGAAAAGGGATTCTGGGAGGGTGGGGTAATACCAAAACACGTGTAGTGATAAAAGAAGCCATGCTAGCTTCCAGCTCTAGCTAATCGTAAACCCTAAACCCTAAACCCTATAAGCCCTGGGAGATAGGCTGGTGGATCCATGTCTCGCTTCGGGGATGGAGAGTACTGGCGCCCGGGCCGCAGATGCTTCAAAGAGCCTTGGTCTGGGCGTTCTTCGGGCTTACTTGGAGGTGCATGGGACTTAGTAACTAGTTATAACTGGGCTTATAAGCCTACTTATAGTCCTCCTAGATGGGCTGAAGGGGCGTAGGAGTTAGGGTGCGAGGTTTTTGGGGTTTAGGGCTTAGGATTTAGGGTTTACGTTTCAAGGGTTTGGGGCATAGGAGTTCAGGTATAGGGTTTTCAGGGTTTAGGAGTCGTTTTGGGTTCAGGTATAGAGCTTAAGATTTCAGATCTTAGGATTTAGGGTTTTGTCGCTTGGGATCCTTAAATTCTCAACCCCCAACCCAAACCCTAAACCCTAGGATTTGAGGTTTAGTGCTTTTACGGTCGGGGTGAGGTTCTGGGGCTTAGGAGTTTGGTTCCGGAAAATCAAAGGCGGTAGGTACCAGGTGGGTATATGGGGGTTTTCCCAAAATTAGGGGTAATTTTTTGGGGGTCCCTATATTCACGATTATAGTATTTGGGGTTTAAATTGGGATCCCCCCCTTTCTGGAACCTTCCATATGAGCTGGAATAAGGCCAAGGATATAATGGTCGTGTAAAGGGACTGGGGCTCGTAGATGCTAATGCAGGCCTCCCATAAGGGTACCCTAAGGTTTAGGGTTTAGGGTTTGGGGGAGACCTCGAGCTCTCTAGGGTTCAGGGGTTTAGGGTTTAGGCCTGGACCCTAAGACCTAACCCTGGACCCGGGTTGTTGGTAGACGTTTCCACAGAGGCTGTACCCAGACACAAAGTGCAAAAGCGCTCACTGCGGGTTTTTTTGGTGACTGATGGATATTTATCCGGTGCATTTTGCCTAGATCTAGGAAGATTTTTTGTATACTACCCCCCTCAACTTAACATGGACCCTAGGCCTCTGTTACAAGGCAGGACCGTGGTCTTTGTAGATCCAGGCTTCCAGGCTCCATGTAAGTTACTTGGAGGCCGATGGGACTTTTTTTAACTACGTATGACCGGGATTATGACCCGACTTTAGTTGGAGTAACCCCTATAAGTCCATTTAGGGGGGTTATAAGTAGCGTTTTAAGCCCAGTGAAAGTAGCTACTACGCCCCGTGGGCCTCTAAGTACCCTAAACTCTAAAACCCTCAACCCTCCCTAAACCCTGAAACCCTGGAAACCTAAGCGGATCCCTAAGCCCCCAACGAAAAAATCCTAAACCCCTAAACCCTGAAACCCTGAAACCTAAGCCCTAAACCCTGAAATCCTAAACCCTGAAACCTAAGCCCTAAACTCTAAAACCCGGAAAACCCTAAAGCCTAAATCCTGAAACCTAAGTTTGTGGGAGCGCACGGCAGTGGGGAAACCCTAAACCCTAAACCCTCCTTCCGCTGGACTTGGAGGTTGGATTTGGGTAGTCCTGCTCTTCTATACCTTACTGGGGGTTGGCAGGAAAATGAGGGAAGAGAAATATATATATATATATATTATATGTACATATATGTATATATGTATATCATAGATATATGTATGTAGAGGGTTTAGGGTTTAGGGTGGAATAGGGAATATGGTATATAGGGATTGTATAGGGATTATATTCCATTATTCACTGCCAAGAACCAGTACGATACATGCTTGAGGAACCTACACCAAGAATCCTATACAATCTTACTTGTACCATCACCAGATGCTAGAAGGCCTTTGACAGACAGTTCATGCTAGTTTACGGGAGGGTGGGCTAATTAAGATCTAAGTGGTGAACCCTAAGCCCTCAACCCTAAGCCATAAGCTCGGGCCCTAAATCCTCAACCCTAAGCCCTGTAAACCCCAGAATCCGAAGCCTAAGCCCTAAACCCTTCGCCGCACGCGTTGAGGTCCATGGACCGAGCGTTTATCACCCCGATGCAGAGGAACAGCATCCTCGGCTGCATATGAGCTACTGTCAAAACTGGGCGTTTAAGGGATAATATAGGGGAGTATAGTAGGGGTTAGTAAGGGGGATACTAGGAGTTTAACGCTAAACCCTAAACCCTAAACCCCTGAACCCTACACTTGTTTAGACTATGGTTCATACGAGCTACTGTCCATATTTGGGTAACGCCTCTGGCAGCGTTTTGGGGCACCTTGAGAGCCATGTTCGGGTTACCAAGAGACCATTAAGGGTTTACTTGGAGGCCCATGGGATTTAGTAAGCACTTGTAACTGGGTTTATAACCCTACTTATAATCCCCTTAAATGGGCTTATAAATTATAAGTAGGGTTATAATCCCAGTTATAAGTGGTTACTAAGTCCCATGAGCCTCCAAGTAGGGTTGAAGGTTGAGGGTTCAGGGTTTAGGGTTGCCAAGGGGCCAGTAAGGGTGGACATAGGGCCCTTCCGGCAATCTAGTAGAGTCCCTAATATCTCATGTTCATTAATTGGAAATATTGACTGTAGCTCATACGGCTGCGGCTTATTCAAGCCCAGAACAAACTTCAGCTTCAGGATTTAAGATCAGTAGTTACAAGCCCTACACCCTAAATTCTAAACCCTACACCCTAAACCCTACACCCTAAACCCTAAGCCCTAAACCTTAAACCCTAAACCCTAAAGCCCTAAAACCCTAAAGCTGAACGTCCTTTAAGATGAGGTAGGGCTTCGGGTTGGGGCTTTAGGGCGTTGGTCTTTGGGGGGTTTAGTCTGAGGCTTCAGGGCTGAGGGTGTGGGGTTTAAGGCTTGCTTGCTTGGGGCCCTAAACCATAGACCTTAATTTCAAAGCAAACTCTAGAGCCTAAAACCTAGACCCTAAACCCTATGCCTTAAGCGTAAGCTGTAAGTCCCCAGTGAAGGATTCTTGCTGGTGTCTCGGCCCTAGACCCTTACCCTAAACCCTGGAACCTAAACCCTAAACCCCTTGATGTTGGGGTTTAGGGTTTAGGTTTAGGTTTTAGAGGTTAAGGTTTAGGTTTTAGGGTTTGGGATCTAAGGTTTAGGGGTCCAGACTGACCTGATGAGTTGTAATCTTTCGGGAACAAGCACCAATGCAGGCGCTAAGTCCCTGTGGCCTCGAACACCACAAAACCCGAAACCTCTCTTCATAACCTCAACCTTAAACCCTGAGCTGTATGCCAAGAAATTCAAATACTGAGGCGTAAGCCTCACAAGCTGAACCCTGGACCGTATTGAAAGAAAGTAAACCTTCAACCCTAAACCTTAAACCTCAACCTCAAACCCTTGAGCGTGAAAACCCTAGATCTTGAACCTAAGCCCCTGAACAAACCCTAAAACCTGATCCCTAAACCCCAAACCCTAAACCCTAATCCCTAATCCCTAAACCCTAATCCCTAAACCCTAGTCCCTAAACCCTAAACCCGAATCCCTAAACCCCAAGCCCTAAACCCTAAATCCTCAACCCTAAGCCCCTAAACCCCTAAACCCTAAACCTCAAAGGATTCTTGATGGAATCGTTGACCTATGTGGCGCGATTGGGCTCTACAGGCTGTCCACAGTTCAAGGCTGGATTCGGGGGGCTTTGTAGGTGTTTAGGGGTTTAGGGTTTAGGGGTTTAGGGGTTTAGGGTTTAGGGGTTTAGGGTTCATAAGCCCGAAGCCCTGAACCCTAAACCTTACATAGTAGTTTCCCAAAATAGGGGACCCCAATATAGACCCCAATAAACTATAGTACTTAATATGGGGACCCCCAGAATGGTATCCCTAATTTTGGGAAATCTCCAAATCCGAAACGCGGAACCGGAACCATAAACCCTAAACCCTGGGGCTACTAGGGATCAACTTCTCCATCGGATCAATTGATGAATATCCCCCCTGTGGGTTTAGAGTTTCAGTCTATCATTGGTTTTTGGGCTTAGGTCTCGGTTTAAATTGGAAGTGTAGGCCGCTGGCCAGCCGCAAGTCCCTCCCAAAAACATGTCGCAGTTACCCGTCTGATGCGCGTGGACTACAAAATTGTGGCTGGGGACTGAAGCCTGCAAGCTGTTGAGCTGGGATTCCTCCATAACAAGTCTATTTGGTCCTACAGAATTATCTATAGTTCTGTCCTAAATTCCTTGTAGAACTGTGGTATCTCAAAGGGATATTGGATATTGGTAATTTTTTAGGCCCTTGCATTGCTTACCTGCTTAGAGGCTCATGGGCGAGCTGGTTATGAGGGATGCGCTGGGACTCAGATGGCGGTTTCCAGAAAGATCCTTTTTTTGGAGTTCCCTAACATACTATAGGGGCCTTAATAATTACCAATATTATGGTTCCATATTCCTTGTATAACTATAGCATATGGTACCTCAAATGGACCTCAAAAGGAAGTTGGTAATTATTTAGGCCCCTGTAGTAAACATTCGAACGTGTTGGGGTCTACTTGCGGCACCCGCCCCCTTTTAAGGGAACCCGCGTTTGTTTGTAAAGCGTGAGGGCCTTCCATCCAGGGCACAAGCAGCGGGCATTTTGCTACATGAGGAAAGCAGAGGACAAGAAGGGCATGTGACGAAGAATCTTGACCAGAGATTGGCCCCAGATCCTAAACCCCAAAACCGAAACCTGATGGAATGGTTTCTGGTATGGGCTTCACATAGCTCATTCAGCGTTGTACATACCATTCATCCTCCAAAAGTAGGCCCTAACACTCTTCTAAGAATAAGTAGTTCATACCCTCCGACCCAACCAGCACGGAACATTGCGAAAGAGGCTCTATCAAGCTTTCTGTGCTTTACCAAATGGCTATATTATGAAGTTCCATGAGAGTCTCGGGGGCGTAAACTCTCAACCGGAACCCTAAACCTTGAACCCTAAGCCCTGAACCCTAAACCCTGAACCCTAGACCTTAAACCCTACACCTTAAACCCTAAACCCTGTCTGGGAAGGTATCCTTGGTTGACGTCCTTGGCTCCACGGAAGGTTTTCCGGACGCCACGCACGTCGAGTGGTGGAAGCATGGCTTGCGAAGAGTTTTCGCTTTCGGCTCCAACCCGAAGCACTTAACCCCAGAGGCCAATTGGGGGTTTAGGGTTTAGGGTTTAGAATTTAGGGTTTAGGGTTCAGGGTTTAGGGTTGAGGGTGCTAAACCTGTAGGGTTTAGGGTTTAGGGTAAACCCTAAACCCTGGTTTTGCAGGAAGGTAGTCTGGTCTTTGGTGCAGGGTTCAAGGGTATATGTGACATGCCCTCTAGGAAACACCAAGCACACGAATCCCTACCCTACTGGGGCATCGCTAAACCCTAACCCCCAAACCCTCGAAACTAAACCCCAAACTCTAAACACGAAACCCCTGAACCCTAAACCTGAAGTTTTTGAGGGCATCTCATGGAAAGGATCCGGAGATGTGCTTGTGGCAGATATGACTGCCATGCGGTGAAAGGGTCAAACACTCGGAGCTTAAAAGAGCATAAAGTGCCTAGGTAGGGAGCATCCAAGTTTGAACTAGTCATTGGGTCATAGTCTCCTGTGCTTGCTAGGTCTGGCACCTTATGAGCTATAAAGAGTTTAGACTATGGCTCTTATATTCTCCCCAGATAAGCCTTATGTAAGCCTGCCGAGCATCTACCTACTTGAAAAATGGTCTTTCATTGGTCGTTTGCCCTTATTTCTCAACTTCAAAGAATGATGATAAGAGGAAGGCATATCTACAGTTAGGGCTTGGGCTTAGGGGCTTAGGGGGTTTAGGGTCTGGAGCTATGGGTTTCGGGGATTTTGGGTTAGGGCTTGATTATGGTTTAGGGTCAGGGTTTAGGGCTTAGGGTTGGGGTTTGCTGAGGAGACTTGCCACAGGCCGGCCGCGCGTATTATCCAGTACCAGTGATGATGGGCGATTACGCACATCCTGAAGGCAATATCAAAAAGACTGATGATGATTCTCCCAAGCAGCACAAGACTAGCAACAGGTTAAACCCTAAACCTGAACCCTAAACCCTAAAAGAACAGAGGTAAAACAACAATCATTTAAGAAAAGAGCTAAAAACGGATCCCAAAATACTGAAAGGACTCTAATGGGAACCCCAAACAGGAACCCCAAGGAAATAGTAGGAATGTGATACGAATATACTTGCCAGGGTCACCATATGAGTTATAGTAGTCTAAGTGGCGGTTATATTGGGGATTATATCGGTGAGTATTATTGGGCTTACCCAGGGGGATATTAGGAGCTCATATGCCTCTTCTATTCCTACTATTTTCTTGGGGTTCTCTGTTTGGGGTCTCCCCCATTATGGTCCTTGTAAATACTGACATTTTTGGCTGTGCAGTTACGGCGTGTCTCTGGCGCATTGGCAGGGAAAGAGGGGGTAAGTCACAGGGATACTTTGGGATTATGTTAGGGTATTCTATAGGGGTTATCGTAGAAATCCACTGCCACTAGCTTAACATTTTCGAGGCACCTTGCGTATAGGGTTAAGCGAAACGTTTTTGGAAACCCTAAACCCCATATGTCCCCATCCTACAAGTAGAACTCCCTATAGAGCCCCCATATAACCCGATATAGGGTTTAGGGTTTAGGGTACATTGGACACCAAATCATTACACCCGCCTGTACTCCTAAGGCAACCAATGCACACTCATCACGAAAGCATAAATGAACCCCCTACTTCAAACCCTAAACCCTAAGCGGTCAAGCGTAATATTCCCATAGAAGCCTATGGGATCCCTTTTAAGGGACCGACACAGAGGGATGGACTTCTCTTTTATGCCTTAAAAAGGTAGGGTTTAGGGCTTAGGGTTTAGGGTTTAGGATTTCCCAAACCTCCAGACTCCCAAACCTTAAACCTCTATGTGGGGATCTCCCTCCTTTCAGTATAATTCTAATTAATACGTGTCCCTACAGTGGGGCTTCGTTTCCGTTACGGATCCCTCTATAATTTCCCTGAGTTTGGGGAACAGTATTTTAGGACCCTAAACCCTAAACCCTAAAACCCTGAACCCTAAAGCCCTAAGCCCTTAACCCTAAACCCTAAAGGCCCTAAACTCTAAACCCTATGTGTCTGGGTAGTGGGCGAGTAGTTGCTGCCAAGCTCAGGAGGGAGAGCCCTTGGTTTCGGGAGGTGCCATACCGCTTCTTCCCGCCTGCCGGACCGTACTTAGGGTTGAGGGTTTAGGGTTAAGGGTTGAGGGTTTAGGGTTTAGGGTGTTTAGGTCTAGGGTGTTTTGATAATAACCTGTCCCCTAATCAATGGTTCTAAAATGCAAAGATTTGTTTTTGAGGGGTCCAGCGTTCAACCCCAAAGCTTAAACCCTAATTATACACCAACTTCTGAAGTGTCCTTCCAAGGCGGGGCTCCCTAGCTATAAGCTAGGGCTACAGGTTGGTTATAGTAGGAGCTATAAGTTGGGATAGAAATTGGGGTTAGTAGGAGCTAGAAGTTGGGCTATAGGTTGGTTATGTTAGGGAAAGCTAGCACTAGAAGTCCCAGATCTGTAGTTTTGGGAACCCTAAACCCTAAGCGCATTGTAGGTATCGTTCTGCAAATAGGGAGTCTCTTCCCCGTAGGTGCATGCTCCTCTGAGCTGCTGATGGTGTTTAGGGTTTAGGGCTAAGGGTTCTAGGGTTTAGGGTTTAGGTTCCAGGGTTCAGGGTTCAGGGTTTAGGGGTTCCAGGGTTTAGGAGTTTAGGGTGTAGAATCTAAGGATTCCTCGAAAGAGCAGCTCTGGGGTGTTGAGGAAGCCCTCTGCCTCTTTTTGGGGTCCTACGCTTTTTATCAAAAGACCTGGGCTGTACTCAAAAAGGGTGACCCTTTTGAGTCCTAAGTTGCTGGGGATCCTAGAGTAGCTTAGGGAGGAGTACTACAGTCCCCAGTAAGAGAAAGTTGATAGTGCCTTTTCTTTTGGTTGTCGTCGTTTTTAGTACAAGGAAAAGTAGCCTTACCTGGTTCAACCACCCAAAAGCATTACTCACATACTGCAATTGTCCGAGAGAGTCGGAAAGGGTATCATAGCATGTCGGGTGCGCGCAGCAGTGTTCTGCAGTCTTTTTTTCGAGCGGGTTGCTCCTTGTGCTCGAGGGAGTTTAAAGTCCTTCTGTAGCAGAGTTGAACCTGATAATGTTGCATTGACTTTAGTGAAGAGGCCTTCTTTAATGTGTTTTTGCCGCCGCTTATTCAGGATCTGGTCATTGTTGGGAAGGTCCTGTTTCATGTTTTTTGTTTTTGTGGCCCTAAAAATACGGGACTGAATCCAGACCATTCCTTTTAATACAAATCTCCAAGGCCTCCCGGGGCCCTCAGTACCGTGGGACCCTTATTCAGGACGTCTATTTTCCATTTTTCGGGTGGCCCTATGGTTAGGGGGGGGTGTAAAGATTAAAGAAGGTCCAACAATACCATGTGCCCGTAGCTCTGAACCTTGCACCCTAAACCCTGGAAAAATTGTACTCAGAGGGTCTACGTATATCCCCAGGGGATTTGCTAATCCTTGCATCCAATCAGAAGCGGGATTTGAACTTGGAACCGTGGTCATGTCTAGATTTCCTTGGGACCGGCAAGCACGGTTTAGCGTCTGGAATTTCAGGGTTTAGGGTTCTGATTCGGAATTGCATCTAACTTGTTTTCTGAAGACGAAAGCAGGTCGGCGAGAAGGCTCCACCCCAAACAAGACAACAATCCGTAGATATGCACAATCTAAACCCTCAACCCTCAGCCTCACACCCTAAGCCTTAAACATGAAAACCTATGTAATATCCTAGAATCAGGTCCCTGCAGCCCGTCCAAAAGAAAAGGACCTAAACCTGGAACCTAGCCTCAAAACAAGGCCTGGCCTATATGGCAACATGTGGGTCAACTACAAGTTGCTTTGCCAATTTCGGATTTTCCTTTTATGGGATTTTGTTTCGGGTTCAGGGTTTAGGGTTCAGGTTCTAGGGTTCAGGGTTGAGGGTTTAGGTTTAAGGCCAGGGTTTAGGGTTTTTGTGGGGGTTTCCCGCAATGATGGATACCTTTTGGGGGGTCCCCCGGAAAGGGGGGGGTCCCCCCATTTCAAGAAACTGCCATGTAGTGGTTGCGGTTCAGCGTTTCATAATTTAGTGACCATCCGGGGGCCTTCCCAGTGTGTTCTGGTCCATTTGTTTGTATGTTACAGGTCCCTCACTTATGGTCACATTTGTTGAAGAACATCTTACAGTTGCATGTATAACTGAACTCAATTAGGTCAAGAATGATTGTTTTCATAGTGTCCCAACCCTAAACTTTAAACCTGGCCCTAAACCCCCAACCCTAAACACCAAAGCTTAAATCCCCGACCCTAAACCCTAGAACCCTAAACCCTAAACCTTAAACCCAAAACCCAACATTCAAGTCTAGGCTTTAGGAGTCCGAGGTGTTGGGTTTAGGGGTTCAGGGTTTCGGAGTTTGGTTTAGGGCTAAGGGTTTTAGGGCTTGAGGGGTTGAGTGTTTTGGTTTAAGGGCTTTAGGGCTTTGGGGGTTTAAGGATTAGGTAGGGTTTTAGGGCTGCTGCTTTAGGAGTTTGTGGTTTGATTCGGGTTTAGGGACTCTGGGGGCTTTGGTGAAGTGTCAGGTCCAAGGCAACCGCGCAAGCAGCAACCTCATCCCTAGCGCGACATGCGTTCGCCCGACAGCGTTCTGGAGTCATGAGTGGGATCAGGGCCTACAGGAAAGGAGGTTGATGCAGCAAAGTCTACCGGCTTGTCTGACAGTCCAATGTGGCTGGCAATGCTCGATGGCATGACTAATTATCTGGCAGTCGCCCTGGGGTACTAGGGTATGCGATCACAGCCGATCAGATGGACACGTTATGTCAGCGTTGAGGCAAGTGTTGAGAGACAAAGAAGACCCTGGTGTACCAGCGGATGAATTGCTTGCACTCAAAGCAGTGGCCAACACAGCGTACGGACTGACAGGCTCTCCGGGGATATTCTGCGCACCTGAAGTGGCTGAGGCCATAGCATCACAAGCGCGTTGTATGTACGTGCTACTACATTGTATGACAGGCAGGCTCAACCTAACCCCAAACCTAAACCTCTAAGACGGAGTTTGAGCTTTCCTTTCTTTGGTCTGACAACATATACTGACTTTGCTGGGCTTAGGGTGAAGTGTGAACTTCATCCCTAAACGCCTCAAGCTCGTTTACCGTGTGAGCCAGTGTCAAGACTCATCTGCCGGGGTTGGCTTATTCTGGGTTGTTGTTAAGGAACTTAAGCTAAGTTACCATAATATGGGTATGTCGTCAATAATGTTCACGTGACATTAATAACCCCCCCCAGATCTTGTTTTGCGATTCGGGCTTATGGAAGGGGGGGGGTCGCAATAATAAATGACGGTGGTGGCGGTAGGCTAGGTAGTGCAGCTCGTAGTACCAGTAGTACAAGTAAAAGGAAATCTAATAAAACCGGGATATTTCGGGCCGGAACAATACATTATTGCCACCCCTTTATTATTGCGATTTGGACCTAAGTAGACCTTGTTGGGCTCAAAACTTGTGAGAAAGCAAATTTGCTTGTTCGGGATTTTTCCGGCCCAGCAACTCAATGCTATTGTCACCCCCTTTACTAATGAAATGCTTACATTAGTGTTTAAGACCCATCTCCCAAAATGTGTGCAGCTTCTGCTGGTCCACCGGCAGAGCTGGATCTGGGATAACCCTAAACCCCTAAGGTTTAGGGTTTAGGGTTCTATACCCTGAACCCCTCAACTCTGAACCTCGCACCCTGAACCCCTAAATCCTACAACCCTACACCCCTAAACCCTAAACCCCGGAACCCTAAACCAACCACCCATAAGTTGAGGCCTTCATCCCAGAGGTGGAGGAAGGCGTGTCTCAAGGAGTGCAAGGTTTAGGGTTTACGGGTGTTGGGCTTTAGGGTTTAGTGTTTAGGGGATTTAGGATTTAGGGTTTAGGGTTTAGGGTTCAGGTTTGGGGGGCTGAGGGTGTAGGAGTTTAGGCTGTAGGGTTGAGGGTTTTACGGGGTTCTGAGTGCAGGGGTTGGGTGTTTTGGAATTGAGGGTTTGGGGGTTCTCAGATTGAGGGTGTAGGTTGGAGCCTGCACTTGCAGATTCAAGGGGTTTTGTAATAGCCTAAAGCTTGAGTTATACCCTCCTTTGTAATCTCAGCCACTGGTCTCGGACAGGGTATCTCGATAAGATCGAAACTACAGAGATAGAGCAAATTGGACAAGGTATTTGCTCCCATCAACCGTAAACCCCAAAACCCTAAACCCTAAACCCTAAAAGATAGTTGTGACTACAATTCGCCTACGTGCTTCCAACCTCCCAGGACAAAGGACCTCCCCAATTCATGCGTTGATGGGACCGACCTTGCAGTTAAGGTTTAGGGTTTAGGGTTAAGGGTTTAGGGGCACCATCAGGTTGCAGAGATCCAGCGGCCAAGAAACCCCAAACGCTAGACTTACTGAACCCTTAACTTCTTAAACCCTAAACTTATTAAACCTTGAACCCTAAGCCCCAAATTTTGACCGAGCCCCGGTAACGGGGCCGGTTGAACGGGCCCTTAACCATAAGAGCGCGCAATCGCGCACAAATGAGAGCAATTGTGCCCAATTGCGCCCTTTTTCCAACAACGACGCTACTGCATATGCGTTTGTTGGAGA
>CAJNIZ010021669.1:0-12379 GCA_905231905.1 Symbiodinium pilosum
TAACAGCAACCCAGTTTGGGGCCCAGGGGAACCCTGCCTCCTCATCCCGAGCCCAGACCACGCCCTGTTGCTTTAGTTTGGCACAATTAGGTTTAGGTTTTTGTTTTTTTGTTTTAGGGTTTAGGTTTTAGGGTTTAGGGTCAGGGGTATGACCTCTTATTGGAGGCCATGGGCTTTTTAAGATTCACGGGCAGAAGTTGCACCAGATGGAAAATCTGCCGCTGTTTATGTCAAGCTGGGAGTTTGCAATTGGCCCTGACGCACGTCGGGCTTGTTCCATGCTGTTCTCCATACTGAAAGCTTATGCTCTGAAGGTTGCATCCGGCTTTGAGAAATCATGGAAAATTGCCGTACCAAACCTTTGGAACTCAATTTGTTGAGAAGGCACTGGGTGGCACCTCAGAAGGCTTTGTGTGCCTGTAGGTGTAGATATGTACCCTCTGGAGGAATCTGTCCACCCCACAGGCAGGTGACAACGACCGCACTTCTCAAAACAAACCCACCTCCGACACCCTTCCAAGAAACACGTCTGGCAATGCCTGTGAGGCAATCTACGCTGCTGTTAAAGTATAGACCCATATTATGCCAACTTGATCTAAGTTCCTTCAGAATTCTCGAAGAGACGTTTCGCCATCGAACTTTTTGGAAGACATGGCTGCGATGCGCCGACGCGCGTCCCTGCGCCCATGGGCACTTCTGGGGTGCCTGGGATGAAGGTTTAGGGTTCAGGGTTTCCTTACTGGTTGTTCGTCGGGAATAAGGGACTAGAATCCCGGTAAGTCCCTACATGATATGTTCCCTTATTCTCTACTAACCTCCAGTAAGTTTCAGCGGTCAGGGTTTGGGTTTAGAGATTCGGGAATTTGGTGAGGTTGCGGGGAAGAACCAGGGTAAAAGGTCGCGTTCTGAACTCCATTATTGTGCCTGGTGCTGGTAGGGAATGGGCCCTAAACCCTAAACCCTTAACCGGGACTGCTATAGAGATCCATTCCCCCAGTCGCTTCCAGGTAGTTTATCCACCTCCAATCCGATTTGCAGTTTTTTGAAGGTTTGGGGTTTAGGGCTTGTCTAGCACCATAGTCATCGTAACCATCGCAATCATCATCGCCATCATCATACATCACCTCCGTAAGAATTCAGCCTCCCCTGCCGCAGACGCGCCACCCTACCTGAGCCATCATCAGGTGGTCGGGGGGGTGGTAATTTTTTTGGGTGGATAGGTCCGGATAGGTATCCTCATCCACCCGTTCTTCCTCGTCACGGAAAGCGGAAAGCTAGATTTGTTTGTGGGAGTTGTAGCCGAACTGCGCCTGGGCCCGAGGACTGGACACCGTAAACACAACTTAAGTAAGGCCTGGGCCCATAGAATCTGTTCTGCCGATGGCAGATGCAGATAGTGGTTCGGCAAGCCTTTCAAAGCCCTAAATCCAAAGCCGGTAAGACCCCTAAACCTATACCTTACACCCTAAACCTCCAAACCCTAAACCCTAAGTTCCATTGGGAACAAATGTCGGGGAGCCTCAGTTGATTTCAGGAAGCTTAAGTGCTGTGGAGGCATAGTGGCCTTACAGAGAGGGTTCTTGTGAGGGTCAGGCAAATAGGCTTTAGGGCCCCCAGCTTGTCAGGATTCAGTCCTGGGTTAACCAAAAAGCTTCAGGGTTTAGGGCGGAAGGATGGCAAGTTATGTCAGGTTTAATCTTGAACGCCCGCCACGTTTTCAGCCTCTTGCAGAAGCTGTGACGACACTGGGTTTGACAACGCCTCTTCTCCAGCCCCTGCGAACCCTAAACGCTAAACCCTAAACCCTAAATCGTAGCTCTGTGGAGTACCTCCACCCCCCCTTGGACCCAGATGCTCAAGATGATGGAGGAGACCCGCTGAAGGGTCAGGCAGCCATTCAACGGATACCAAGTCATACGTGGTTTAGGGTTTAGGGGCTCGAGCTCTTCTGAAATGAGGGTTCGGGGTTCCCCGGCAATTCTCGCATCATCGTATACTGTACCATAAAGGAGTATACGCCAAATCTATATCCTCCCCTACACGAAAGCCTCAGCCGCTAAAGCTTAAAGAACACTGCGTACACCTATGTTTTATTTAAATCTTGTTCCACTTTCCTGGGCATTTGAATCTCCGTGACGGCGATTTCCAGGCCCTTACATTTGAAGCCAAGACTCAAAGCCCCTTCTCAACCCTGAAATTCCCAAAACGACAAACCCTAAGCACTCCCCCAATCCCAAAACCGTAAACCCCACTCCTACTATTTTCTTGGGGGCCTCACCCTAAACCCTAAACCCTAAACCCCTAAACCCTTAAACCCCTAAACCCCTAAACCCTAAGCAATAAATCCTTGGGGTTCCATGCTTGGGGTTGTCATGAGAGTCCTTTGAACTCAGGCTGGGTCTGGCCCTCTTGCGGGCAGGTGTTTGGGAGAGGCAAGGCTTGCCTTACCCTACTGTTGAGACAAAAAATCCTCCATGACCTTAGTATATTATAGTACCATTATTCCCAAGGTTTAGGGTATTTAGGGTCATGCAGGATTTTCAGTATCCACCGCAAGGTTTTGGGTTTAGGGTTTAGGGCTGTTTCTCAGTAGGAAATCGGGGGAATGCAAGAGAAAATGGAAAGTATACTTCAGGGTTTAGGGTGTACCGTTGGCGTTTGCAAATTGGGGTAAGGAATTGAACGGAGGTATGGATCCCGATTGTAGCCGCCTTATAGTCACCAATAGCACCGTAGTTTCCAGGTTCCTTTTGATTCCCTTGTTCCCTGCGAACTACTAGGCAGTTGTGGAGGCGCCGTCAAGTCCTAGGCTTGGATCTTGCGGGGTGTAGGGTGGAGGGAGAAAACGAGCTTTGGGTCAGGGCGGGTTAGGGTATAGAGGTTAGGGGGGTATATGGGATTTGGGTTGGGTGCTGCCAACTTCCGACGTTCATGTGCAGGTGGCAAAGCACTGAACTCGCCAGATACCATTCAGTCACCCTAACCCCTAAACCCCTACACTTCAACATGCAGCTTCAAACCCTAATTCCGCACTGTCCAACAAGCCACCTTACAGGAGACCCAAGCTTGAAGAAAAGGGCTTGGGGTTCATGGTTTACGGGTTGTGATGTCATCGACTTCGGCAGGGCGTCTGACTCCTGGCCTTTGGTTAGCTGGGAATGAAGGAATGGAAAAGAAAATGGAAACAACCACAATGGGTTTTATGGGGACTACTATGAGGATCCGTTCTTTCATTCCTAGCTGACCGAAGGTCTGACTATGGGTCATCTCATTTCTTGTTGGGCAGATGTCGAGCGCCATGGGAATTACCGGAAGTACCTGCTAAAGTATCCTGCCGCGCCACGGGACCCTGACAGTTCCATGGTCAATCAGGGTATCTGAGCTTGAGGACTCCTATGCCATATGAGCTATAGTCTTAACTCCTTACAGGGGTTATATAGGGGGTTATATAGGAGACCAGTATAGGGGTTATTTAGGGGGCCATGGCTCATATATACACTCACATATACACATACGTTCCCTACCTTGCAAACCCTCAGCTCGAGATCCTGGACTCATAGCACTTGCCTTGTTCTCCTACTTCTGATTCCGCATGAAGATTTCTCGCATATCTTACAAAATCTCTCAAAGCCATCTGACCTGCGCGGCTTCTGCGCAAGGGACTTTATCGAAATGATTCCTAGGAATTCATCAAATCACAGCTGTTCAGGGAGTTCAGTATGGGCTTTGCAAGGTGTCCTGAATTGAGCAGGGGAAACTAGTGCTGCCGTCATCAAACCTACAGAAGCTTTGGCTTATTGGTGATTAGCAAGAGATAAGGAAATCTAATCCCCATATAAGTTGGAACGGATGACTTTGGCAGCTTCATGCTACAGTTTGTCCTTGGCAAACCGGATCCAAAGCTGCGATTGCTTCAGACTTGCTTGGGCTATGCTGTTGGCCGCCGCTTGCGTGGTTTATTGAAAAAAGGGTTTAGTGTTCAGGGTTTGAGCGAAGAGTCACACAAGTCATTGGGGGCACTGCGGCAGATTGTCTGGAGCCCTCCAGTCACCTACAGTACCCTACTCATACCATCCAATACTGACAGCTGTATACCAATATAATGCGGGGACTATTCATCATGTGGGGGGTGACCCTAGACCCTGAAGGCTTAACCCTTAAACCCTCAACCCTAAACGCTTAACCCCACACCCCTAACCCTTAACCCTAGAACCTAAACGTGATTTCCTAAGCTCGTGCCAGGAGCCCTCAAGGATTCGTGCTGGGTGCAAGGCGGCATCAAGCTGCATGATTCGTGTTTCGGGTTTAGGGTTTAGGCGTTTAGGATTTAGGATTGCGTTTTTAGGCTTTACGTTAAAAATACGTCAAGATTCTTGAAAGGGAAAACGTTTCCCGAAAGGGCAAGCAAGTCAAAAACATGGAACCTTGATTTATCACAGGACAATTGTTAAAAGACATTGGTAGTTCCCAAAAATTAGAGTAACATTTTGGTAGGCCTAATCATTGGGTGCCGTGATATAATCTGTACCCCAAACGGGGCCATTATTTTGAGATCAACTCACATGCATTGCAAGCCTTTTTCCGGAATTCCTAAGCTCGCGTAGTTCGGTCCAGGTTCAGAGTTGAGGGCTTAGGGTTTAGGGAGTGGAATGCGATAGGGTTTCGGGGTTTGGGGTTTAGCGTTGCTGCAATTAAGACGCCTGCGGTGAAGCTGTCATCTTTTGGGATACCTTGTTGGCTCAGCCCCAGCAGTGTGCGCAAGGTCCTTGTGCTTTCAGAAGGCCTTATGGGGCTGCTCTGCCCCCTGTGGCGGAGAAGCCCTCATAAGCATTGTGGCGAGATTGCAGTCTGTATGTACTTCTTCAGCATGGCCCATGGCTTTGCATACTCCCAGCCTCCCCTTGCAGTTTTCCTAGGTGTATGGTTTAGGAATCACCAAGCCCGTAGACATATATACTACCCTAAACCAATATCTCAGACCACTAAAATCTCTACCTTCATAAGGCTCGTATTACAGAATCCTGTGCAATAAGCTCCATCCTACCGTGCCCAAGACGACAGAGCCCTAAGCAGCTGGGGTCCAGCATGTCTTGCGTTACCATGGCCCCCCGGTATGCAGGGAGTAACTGCCGTGAGTCAGAAATTTCACACGGAGTTTTTTCAAAGGAGCAGACTGGATTCACCAATTAGAATCCCCGCTTGATAAATTAAAACCTCCCGCTTCATAAACTTGAATTTTCCCCATTCCAAAGGTCCTTGTAGAGGAGGGACCTTGAGTAATATACCTCAGTAGCGGGGTATCCGAACCACAAAGGGACTCTACCTTTTGAACAGTTTGGGGACAGGTATTCAGAACAAGTGGCACATTTCCTCAACAACAAGGGAACCAAGGGTTAAGAAGGCTTCAGAGGTTAGGATTAATAATGGGGTGAGTTTTATTTACCCTTGATTTCTATTTTAGCGCTATAAAGCCATGAAAATGCAATTTCTATAGGGCCGACAAACCTACCCTAGTTAAGTGGGTTTCTACATAGCTGTGAAACGGCTTATTGACCATGCCCTCAGAGTATTGAATCTAAGCCCTAAACAGCTAAACCCTAAACCCCTAACCCCTAAACACAAAATTTGTCCCAGAACTCTGCCAGCAACCGATGCAAGCCTTACAGAAGGTTCCCTAAGTTAGGCGTACCTTATTGGGGGTCCCTATAATGAGGATTACATTATTTGGGGGGTCTATGTTCAAGTCCCTCTATTTAGGAAAGCTTCAATTTCATGTAGCGTGGAAACTATAAGTTCTGCAGCATCCCTCACATCCTTGACAGGAGACTCTGTGCCCATGCGCCACCAGCAGACAGGATCCACCCTAAACCCTAAGGCCCAACCCGTAAACCTTAAACCACAAAAAAAACCTAGGTCTGAATCTCTTAAACCTGTGACTTTTCACCCGTAAACAGCCAGCCTATGAGCCACTGAGCCTTCTGAAACCTAAAGTGACTGGAATGATAGAGTGCATATATGGGGTTTCCCAAATTGGGGGTACCTTTAAAGGGGATATAGGAGATACTCCCCCCGCCCTCTTACGTAGCCTTACTCAGAGACAATTAGGGATAATTTGCCCAAAACCTTTAACCCTAGGTTCCCCTCTTTAAATTTAAGTAGGCATACTTAGGGACAAGTAGGGCGTTTTAAATTTAGGGTTTAGGGTTGACCCTGGGCCATTAACCCCAAACCCGTAGACCAGCAGGCCCTTCGAGACCCGACCGAAGCGCTCCAGCACGCAGCGCCTTCGCGCCGCCCCGGAGGAAAGCATGCCGGGATGCCCAGAATCCCCCCAAGAAGCCGCCAAAAGGGTTTAGGGTTTCAGTGTTTAGGTTTTTAGGGCTCAAGGTTTTAGGGTTCAGAGCCAGGACCCGCCAAGAACTCTCAAACGTGGTGTCGGGTTTGGGTTTTAGGGTTTGAGGTTTGAGAGTCTGGGGCCAGCATTTGGAGGTCCACGGGTAACCTGGTTACAACTGCAGTTCTAACCCACTTCGCAGCATATTTAACAGGCTTCCGGGTCTGTTTTGTCATTACAACTGCAGCTACTATTTTGCTATCAGTGCCCGTGGATCTCCAACTTGCGTCTGAGTAGGTGACCCTTTACTTTGTGACGTCTGGCAGTGTTGTACCTTGGCAAATTCAGCGCACTACGTGAAGGTTTTACCTGTCTTCTCAAATGAGGTGCTCTTTGGATATTCGCGGTTTTTTTAGATGCTGGACAGTGATTACAACTTGCAAGGCATTGGCAAGGGATCCTATAATCATGTACAGTTTTCATGAAGCGACCCTAACTTTTGGAAGCACCCATCTGTAGATTTGCTTTATAAACCCAAACCCCCTTAAGCCCTGACCCTCAAAACCCTAAAGCCTCAACCCCTACACCCTGCGCCCTAAACCCCTGAACCCCTAAACCCCGAACCCTTAAACCACCAAACCCTATAAACCCAACACCCAAAACCCTAAACCCCAAAACCCTATTAGGTCAAAAACAAAACCTATTATAAACCCTATACCCTGAACCCAGGTCAGGTTGAGAATTCAGGGTCTTAGGGGCAGTCCACGGTGCTAATCCCAGAATGTCCGGGTCACAGTAATGAGGCTGTATAGAGATCATGGAAAAGAACATGGAATCTACAGGGATTATAGGGGTTATGTAGGGGTCATAGAGGGATTTCTTAGGGGAAGTCCACGTTGCTAGTCCGAGAATGTGCGGGTGTAGTTATTTCAGGGCGTCGTAGCTTCTATAGTCGTCTTCTTTCAGTGGCGGAAGAGCATTCCCAAACGTAATACAAGAACCAGCCAAAGTCAGATTGCGAACTCTGATGCCACAACAGCGGCATGTCTGTGCTTCGTGATTTTCGGTGGCATTCGGTGATTCTGGCATTGGCATAGACTTTCACAAGCTTCACGAGACTGAATCCTGGCGTTTGACGATGGCCTCTTGAAGCTTCGACACGTTGAGGGTGAGCGGGTGCCCCCACCCATTCCCACCGTGACATACCTTGACACTAAATGCCCAATCCCTTTACCATCTCACAGAGATGAGCAAAAAACACGTGCTTTGGGGAGTTCTTGGGCGAGCGTAGAACTTGTAATGGGCTGTACGGGGCTTGTGTACGGACACTCATTGGGGGTACGACGTTCGGGGTGCCACCTAGGAAGTGTGGAAATTGCGGGATTGAAGAGCTACGGTCAAACAAGTTCACAGATGCAACAGTGCACCAACTGCGGCTTAAAATCCTTGTAATTATGACCGAACGGCTTTTGAAAACTTTCAGGTGTGTGATGTGGTGGAGGATTTCCTTAAGCCCTGAACCCTAAACCTTAAACCCTGAACCCTAAACCCGAGACCCTAAACCGCCATCAGTGTCACGAACATCTTGTGATCAGAGCTGTGTTGTTTTTTCACCTTAGTCCGCCTTCAGGCCCAAACCTTGAAGCACTAAACCCTGAACCCCAAAATAATTAGGGTGGTTTAGGGTTTAGGGTAAAGCCGTGTAAATCCTGAACCCTGAGGCCTAAACCTTGCATTCTAGTAATCCTATCCTGGGTATCTAGGTCTTGCTTCGGGCCCTGAAATCTACAAATTATCAACGTTTTGCTTGCTAGGGCCTTAGAGCCTTAGAGCCCGAGGGCCTAGCCCGCTGAACCCTAAACTCTGCGTGCTGTAGCCCATAAATTTTGAAGCCCCGAAACCCTAAAGCCTAAACCCTAAACCCTAATAGCTATAGCTATAGCTCTAGACTCTGAAGCTGTGAGCTACTGAGGACTGTGAGCGAGTTGGCTCAACACTTGCGGAAGCAAGGCCTCCAAGTGGATGCGGAGAGGCCGGGGTTTGGGGTTTAGGGTTTTGTGTGTGTAGGGTATATATTGGGTATATATTGGGATAATGGAAAAGAAAATGGAAACTACTACAATGGGTTATATAGGGATTATAGGGTATATTATGTGGGGTTGTATAGCGGTTATGTAGGTAGGGCTTCTAGAGGACATCCCTGAGTAAGGCTGTGTTAAAAGGTTTATGTTTACTGTCTGGGGCCGGGGTTCAGGGTTCAGTTGAGGCTTTGGGAGAGATTTGGGCCTCTCAGAAAGTCCACTACGGACCGACCATCCCATACAAAGAGCAGAGTTTGTCTGTTACGTGGTGTACACGAGCTCTCTACGATTGTAGTATTTACGGTTACCGCAATTTGGAACCTCCTGCCCCAGAACCCCAACCCTAAGCCCTAAATCCTAAACCCTAGCCCTGAGCTGAAAGAGGCAGGACTTCCAGTTATCAACTTAGGGTTTAACTGGAGGTAGTAAGTACGAAAATACTGGAGATAACTGAGGTTACTATATGGTTTACAGGTATGCTGACTGGGTCCCCTGACCCTGCAAGTAGGGCTCGGGATTTAGGGTAGACTCAAAGGCCCCTAAACCCTAAACCCTAGGGAGAGACCTTGTGCCTGATCTTGGCACTTGCGAAGTAGGGTTTAGGGTTTAAGAGGGTTAAAGGTTTGGGGGCTTGGGGTTTTAGGGTTTAGGGTTTAGCGTTTAGGCTTTAGAGTGGCAAGTTGCGCGTTGTTGGTACAACTACCCTAAGGGTCCAAGTACTTAATAGTCATATACTTACCCAAATCCTGTACTAGAATTACTATTACCCAAAACCCAAGTACCTAACTATTGGGTACATGGACCCTTTGGGTTATGTACAGGGCTGACTAGGCAGTCGCCCTCCTCCAGTCCAAAGCTCTGCAGCCGTACTGGAACGCAGCTTACAGGTTCTTTGCCGGGAAGTGGCTCGAGGGGCACCAGCTTTATGGTTTTGGGGCTTGGGCTTTAAGACCTTAAACTCTAAACCCTAAAGCCTTGACCCAAAACCCTAACCCCCAAAATACCCTAAATCCTAAACCCTACAGGCCTTAAAGGTTTAGGGTTTAGGATTCCCTTTGGAGCCCTTTCTTGGTGAGAGGCCCAAAATCCACACCCGGATGTTCGGTGCGACCTTCAAGTAGAAACGCGCCGCTAGTCCTGAAAATCCAAACCAAAGCCCTCAGCCCTAAACCCTAAGTCCCCCATTCTCAACCTTAAAACCTAAACCCTCACACCTAAACCCCGCTAAGCCCTACAACCTAAGCCCTGAGCCCTGAGCCTAACCTTAAACCCGGAATCGCAAATCCCACGCCTTGAAACTCCCTGCGCAAACTGCAGGGCCGATGCTAAAGCTGGGCACATGCTCGCAGATCTCATCGAACACTTGGCCTCGAGCGGGTCCAAGCAGGTGCGCGTAAAACGGCTTAGGGTTCAAGGTGTTTCGGGCTTAGCTGTCTGGGGTCTAGAGGTTGGAGGCTGATGGGTTTGAGATCCAGTGGTGGGATCTAGGTGTGTAGGGTTGGGGCGTTTCGGTGCTTGGGGTTTGGTGGCTTCTGATCTAGGATACAGGGATTAGGATCCCTAAGCCTTGAAACCTAAACCCCATGTGAGCTATAGTCTAAATTCCTTAAAAGGGATTATATAGGAGATTATATAGGGGACTACTATGGGGGTTATTAAGGGGGATACTAGGAGTTTAGACTATAGCTCATCTAGGATTTAGGGCCTTTTCGGATCTGGCGTGTTGGGACTCCTCACCCTCCCCGACACTAATCTGTTTCTTTGGGTTATGCAGAGTGGTACATGCATGGATATATATATATATATCTATGCGCCACCATCCACCCCCCCCCCCCATGGTATCCCCCCCCACCCCCAATGGAATGGTATGATCCCCCTCCCTCTGTGGTTCACTGGTCGGTGCGACATGCAGGGTTTCTGCTTTATGCTGGTTCGCAGTCTCTATGCTGGTTGGCCACCACATGCAGGGTTTGTCATTCATGCTGGTTGCCCCCCCCCCCCCTTGCCAACATGCAGTTTTGGTCCTGGTTCTCCTGGAATGGTATCATCCCCCTCCCTGTGGTGCATGCTGGTGGGTGCGACATGCAGGGTTTATCCTTCATGCTGGTTCGCAGTCTCCCCATCCCCCCCCGTATTCCATGCTGGTTGGACACCACATGCAGGGTTTTGTCAACATGCAGTTTTGGTCCTGGTTCTCCTGGAATGGTATCATCCCCCTTCCCCCCCTGTGGTTGTGCAAGTTTGGTGCCCGCTGATGCCCTCCACTCATGCAGGGTTCGTGCTGCTCTCTCCCCCCCAACATGGTTCATCAACGCCCCCCCGGCCAAAATTGATCACCCCTTCCCAACCCATGGTGGATGCTGAGTGCGAAGCCCTCTAGAGCCTATGCACTATATTCGCCTGCAGGCTGCAACTTCTGCACATTCTCAGGGGTTCAGGGTTGGGGATTGAGGGCCGGCCAGTCACAGACTCTTTATACGGCAGCCGAGACAAAGCTTCAAGACAAGCAGTTTCCAGGAGAGTCTGCTAGCTACTACCACCTACCCTAAACCTTACTCCCTACACACACGAACCTCCACCTTTGGTTGCAGGAGACAGGGTCCTCTGCAAAAACACGGCCTGTGGGGCAAAAACGACATTCGAATGCCATGAAGGAGAGCTCCGTGAGTATGTGGTCGAGCACATACTTGGGGGAGGCCTCGCAAAGGCCAAGTGCATGCAGACAAGCTTGAGCCTACTCAAGCACGAGGGAAACCTCAAATTCGTGCCTCGTGCCATCGAAGCCGCAGTGCCTAAGCCTACAAAGCGGCTCAACTTTAAGCAGAGCATGAACTGGTTAGGGCCCGCATGGAAAAGAACACCGTCACACAGATTCTGAGGGTTTTGATTCAGCGGGGGGCAGAGCATTCAAGTTTCCGGGACTGGGGGCCATGCGTCGACTTCGTGAGGACGTTGGGCTCAGGACATTGCTTCGTTTGAGCTTTCGGTTCCAGGTTCATAGACTAAACAGATTCTGAGGGGGACTCTTTACTATACCCCAAATACCTCCTACTCATGACCATATGCTCCCACTTCAGGGTTGAAAATACTCCCAAATAGACCTTATCCTTTCTAACACCTATAAAATCCCTGTGCAACCCCTTTCAAGGAACCCTGTTCGGGGCCATTCAAAAAGAAGGTCCTGGAAAACAGTTCAAACCCCAAAGCCCTTTTATTACCGGAAGGGCCATCTTATTTCAAGGGTAGCGCGCGTACGATTCTCCCCTGCAGGGGTTCACAGGGGCATGTAGTAAGGTTCTGGCCTTTACGGTTGGAGGGGGGGGGGGGGCACGCGGAACGCGGACTCATGCGGTGTAGGGGGGGCAGGGGACATGACAGTTGCGAGGATTGCGATGAAAATCACCCTGGTCCCTGTGACTGTTGACACTGTTGAGACGCATGGACGGTTGGACTAACACGGGCTTCGGCTTGTCGAGTTCATGCAGTGTCCATTTTACCCCTCTCTGTAGCTTGGGTGGGCCATTTGCACGCGTGGGGCCAACTCATGTTCATAGGAGCTCCGTGTAGCCTTCTAGCGCCTTTAAAGTGGTCGTTTGGTAGCCGGGTTGGCATGGAAGCGTTTAGCTTAGTTGGAGTCCTGTTTCTCAGCCCCTCTCTGTAGCTTTCATGGGACAATCGTACTGCTGAAGAGCCAGCATTTCACTGTTTGCTTTTTGAATGGTACCACGAGTAGCCTATCCACGCCTGGTTTCAGTGGCCGGGTTGGCGTTGAGCGACTTTAGCTCAGTTGGAGTTTTGTTTCTCAGCCCCTCTCTGTAGCTTTCACGGGACAGTCGTACTGCTGATAACGACGACGGCATTGCATAGGTCCAAAAGTGACGACAGTTACGAGGAAGGCAGCATTCAGGCGTCAAAAACGATGACAGTTACGAGGATGGCGACCCCGAAAGGCCCCATCCTTGTG
>CAJNIZ010021669.1:20556-40309 GCA_905231905.1 Symbiodinium pilosum
ACCTATCCTGAAAATCGAGATATTCAATGCATTCCTATTCATTTTTTACTTCGTCGAGGTCCAAGAGCCCCGATGATGCGGGAATGCATTCCTATTCTTTTGTAATTGAAATCCAGGAACCCCAATCATTCTTTTAATCTGGCGCCCTCCATTTCTTATTCTGGCCCGGGGGGGGGAGGGGGGGGGCGGGCCCCCCCCCAAATTAAACAAGTGCTAGCATTGTAGGGCTTCCCCTGAACCCTCCACCCCCCAAAAATGGAAACTCTCCCCTGCAGGCAAAGGTGTTATATCTTCATTATGAAGATGGGGGGGGGCTACTAATTTTTTGTCGGGGAGTTGATTTGTTTTAGTAATTTCTCCGAACACTGGGACCACCGGGGTTTAAACCCTGAACCTTAAACACAACCCCAAACACTAAACCCTAAACCTTGGTGTTGAGCGCCATGAAGCCTTACCTTTAGGATGGGCTTGTCAAAGTGCCTGTAGAGCGCGGTGGTCCAGACGGGTACGAAGTTGTTCAGATATATAGGCAAGACCCCTAAACCCTAAACCCAGTATACCCTAGACCCTAAGCCCAAAGTAGATGACGACAGAGCCTAAACCCTGAACGCCGGGCGAACAAGAACGACCTCACCCGGCCGCATCCCAAACGATGGGTTTAGGGTTTAGGGTCCAGGGTTTAGGGTTTAGGATTTAGAGTTTAGAGTTTAGGGTTTAGGGTTTAGGGATGGCTTGCTTTTGGCCTGAGCTGATGCCCAAAATCCGAGGCCTCAGGACCTAAACCCCAAATCTGACAGGTGTTCCCTAAACCCAAAAGTATGTGGAATGCTTAACCGTAAACCCTAAACTCTGGGCGAGGTTGGCTACCGTTTGCCACGTCTGGAGGGATCATAGCAGGGCTTTGATCATCTGCTGGTGTGATCATGAAACCCCCGCCGCAACTAAATCAACTTCCCTCGTATACTGGGACTATGAATTGTCAGGGTTAACCCTAAAGCCTAAACTTAGGGGGGAGGGGGTGCAAAAAAGGGGAGCTGTCCGACTGTCATCGTACTATAACTGTCGAAGATATTTTCAGTGTCCTTGGCGACTGAAGCAAGAGCTGAGGCACACACTACCACCCCAAAAGTACCTAAGAAGAGCCAGAAACGATCGCTGCAAAAGTGCCCGGCCCAGCCACAGCGCCCACCCCTTGCGCAGCCCCTGCCAATCGCATCCTGCAGCAAAAGCAGTGGACCCTGACCCAGACCCAGCCCTTGCAGCACGACCAGGTCTACACCTCCTTCAATGATCCACCCTACACAGCGAGCAGCAGCAGCAGTAGCAGCAACATGGTCGACAGCTGCAGCGCCAAGGTCTTCAGGCCTAGTGCCGTCAACTACCAGGTCTGCAGCACCATCCCAAAATCGCCTTGTTTCAGGCTTTGGAAGTATCGTCTTGTTGGTGTCGTCGCCTTCACATGCCTGCACGTGTGTTTGAAAGCAAGCTCAGGTTCATCCATACCATAGACCTTAAATCTGAAACCCAAAGCCCTAGGTCCCAAACTAACGAACTTTAAATCCTGAACCCTGAGCCCTAAACCACAAACCCCAAACTTGCACCCGAAGTCCTATAAATCTTATACCCTCGGTCGTACAAAGCCCTGAATCTGTGTTTCGAAGTGGTAGGAAATTCGACAAAAGTCGACCATAGCAATGAACTGCAGGCTTTGGCTCGCAAAGCCTAAACATTGTAAGGTTTAGGCTTACGCCCTAAACCCAAAAGCCTAAACTCCACCAAGCTGCAAGCAGTAAACCCTAAGCCCTAAACTCTAAATCGCAAGGCTTAAACCCCAAGCCCTAAAACCCCGAAGACTTCATGCCCTACACTCTAATCCCTAAGCCCTGCCTGGACATCAAAGCTAGGGAAAACAATCGTTCAACAACCTTTAAGAGGGCTGAAAGGCTGTTGTTCTACATACTCTCTGGGGTACAGAAATGAAGAATGCCAAGCCCTAAACCCTCAAGCCTTAAACCCTCACACCCCTAAACCCTAAAACCCTAAACCCTCAAACCCTCAAACCCTAAAACCCTAAAACCCTAAACCCTCAAACCCTAAACCCTTGACCCTAAACCCCTAACCCCCGCAAACATGAAGGACTGGAGGATGACCTGGAATTGGCTCAGGCAGCATGCCCTTGCTGCAGCTGCTTCTTTGTTGTATAGGAGCTATGGTCTAAACTTCTTAAAAGGGGGTTATATAGGGGATTATATAGGGGGGATATATAGGGGTTATTAAGGGGGATACTTGGAGTTTAGACTGTAGCTCATATGAGCTATGGTAATAATAGAGGGTTCAGGGCTTAGGGTTTAGGGTCTAACTCCTCAAGCAGAGTTATATAAGGGATTGTATAGGGGAGTGAGGGGTTATTAAGGGGGATGCTAGGAGTGCACAACATGGCTCATATGTTTTCTATTTGCTTTGAAACCTTGTGTGGTGTTTTGACCCTGCCGTCTTGATTTGAGCGTTCAGGGTTTAAGACTGGTTTGATTGTCCTTGTTGTTTCTTTCTTGTTAGGCATAGAACTATCATTCTTATCATTATTGTCACGATTGATTATTGCCAAGTTATTGCTCTTTGGTTGTCGTCGTCGTTGTTGGCGTTGCTGCTGTTGACATTTTCAAATTTGAGTGTCTTTTTCTTATCCACTCTCCGTGTTTTTCCAGTGCCGTAGTAGTAGGGTCTCTACTTGTTTTTCTCCTGTTTTCGGGGGTTGGGGAGGAGTGTTGGGGATTTGGATGGCCATCAGGGTTTAGGGCTCAGGCAGTATGTTCGAAACTTGGCTTTAGGATTTAGGGCTTAAAGCCCTAAACCCTAAACCCTAAATCCTAAACCCTAAACCCTAAACCCTTTGGCTTGGGGACTGACGCCTTGCCTAGGGTTTCGGGCTCTGTGCCTCTTGCAGACACATACCTGGTGGGCAAGTGAGGGGCACCAAGAACTTGAGTTTTGGGGTTTGTGTTAGTGATGGGCCGAGAACTCAGCATCCGGGATCTATACACCCCCTAAACCCTAAACCCTAAGCCCTAAACCCTAAGCCCTAAGCCCTAAGCCTTAAGCCCTAAGCCCTAAGCCCTAAGCCCTAAGCCCTAAGCCCTAAACCCAAGCCTAGGGGTGCTGAATAAACAGTGTCCATTCTGTACTACCGCACCGGTTAGGATGGAATCTCTGAAGGAGCAGCCTCAAGAAAGAGTTCATGGACCATGTCAGAAGTGAAGTATAGTATATTATGGTATATTATAGTATATATTTTAGGAGGACCCCCCACCCTGGAATAGCGGTATAATAGCAATATAAGAGGACCCTAATATCTAGTCCCTATTATCCCTTACAGTCACTATTACTGGGTGGGGCGTCCACTTAAAGTATATTCTGGTATATTATAGTATATACAGTATAGTGTAGTACAGTACAGTATAGTATAGTACGGTATGGTATAGTAGAGTAGAGTAAAGTATAGCACATCTCCAGGACAAAAGTTTCGACATACGGAGGTGCAATTAAATGCGCGGAGAGGCGGAGAGGCAGGAGGGCCATTTTACGTGGCCAGCGTGGCGAAGTAGTTCATTTCCAGAATGAATTTATACTGATAAAGTTCCCGGAGGAGAGGCTGTGCTAGGGGTCTACGGGGTGAGGGGTTGCCACAGCCTTAGACATGTCAACTTCGCCCCGCCTGGCAAACTTTTGTCCTGCCACAGTACAGTATAATCTAGTCTAGTATAGTACAGTATAGTATAATATAGTATAGCATAGTACAGTATAGCTGTCACCTAGAGCCTTGTAAAGACCTCAGGTGCTAAATCTCCCAGCCAATTGTTGTGCAAGGCTCATCGGAGCCTGGAGATTCCGCACAGAACCCGTAACTTCGACCCATGAAAAGAACAAATCATAAACCCTAAACCCTAAAAAGCCCGATCCCAATCTGGAAGCCCGAAACCGTGCCCCGAGGCTTTAAACCCGAAACTTTATAAACTCTGAGCTTCAGACCCTGTAACCCCAAAACCCTGAACCTGCTAACCAACGAAAGGCCGCTGCTCCTTCCTCCCCCGCAGCAAAGGCGCGGACTAAGGACCGGGTTTAGGGTTTAGGGTTTAGAGTTTAGGGTTTAGGGTTTAGGGTTTAGAGTAAGGTCTAAGGGTGGGGAGGGAGAGAGAGATGTTCTACTACGTATACTAGAATATATTACATTATACAAGAATATATTTTGTTATTATATCCTAGAATATGATGATATGTGTATATATATATATATTGTACAAAAATATATAATACATTATTATATCCTATAACATGATTATATATATATATATACATACATACGGTGGATACTAAAAATCCTGCATGACCCTAAATACCCTAAACCTTGAGAATAATGGTACTATGGTATACAAAGGGCATGCAGGATTTGTAGTATCCCCTAAACCCTAAAACCTAAACCCTAAACCACAACAGTATTTCCAAAAATTGAGGATCCCTCAGAAGGGCTCCCTAGAATGAGGATTGTTGTATTTTTGGGTGTCGGGGGACACCCTAAACCGTGAAGATTCAATTTGGGAAGTCTGCATATAGGGTGGGTTTAGGGTTTAGGGTTTAGGGTTTCGGGTTTAGGCTTATAGCAACATATCCTTCCAGGGGCGGTTTAAGGTTTGGGTCTAGGGGGCACGCGGTTCAGGGCCTTGGGCTTAATTAGGGTCGATTTGCTTCTTGGGTGGACTTGTATGGACGGTTCTCAAAGCACCCCTTTCATGATCCCTATTAAGTAGCGACGCCCCAAAATTCCCCACTTCTATGCATTCTATCCTACATCCCTTGAGTCTCCAACGGACCTCCCCAGTTGGAGAAACGTCCGCGTTCCTTGCCTCAGCGCGAGGACTATAACTCTGAGACCCGACCCGGGCCCTAGATCTCCAAGTAGGGTTTAGGGTTTAGGGGTTCTTGAAGCGTCTGGGGTGGTTGTCAGTAGGGATACAAGCGGCCTAGGTGAGGTTCAGCTTTGTTGTAGGTATGCTTATCCTTACCTTTTACTCCAGTCGAGAGTAATTACCTATGAACTTGCAAGTAGAGCTTCAAACCCTGCAAGTAGGGAAGGGAAGAGGACTCGACTGGGAGGATTGGGAAATTGGATGCCGTTTCAATTCTTCAATAGCAGCGTGCATACGTGCATATACGAATTACTAAGCCGGGGGCACTGTTTTTCTACATCCTCCTAAGGTTGACCCCCAAACTGCGTTGAACACACACTCCCTGACCTCTGCAAACCCTACCTGGGAGTATATGAGCTATAGTCTACAATCCTTCTATTGGGAGATTTTATAGTGGTATTATAGGGGTTACTAAGGGCCACACTGGGAGTTTGGGTAGCTCACGTTGGGTTTAGTGTTCGCAAAACCAAAAACCCTTAAACCCTGAAGCCCTAAAACCCTAAACCCTGACCCTAAGCCCTTAAACCCTAAACCCTAAACCCTGAAACCCTAAGACCCTGAACCCGGTTACCCTAAACCCTACACCCTAAACAGAAGGTTACTCCCCCGAAGCGCGCTGCGGTCCCTGCAGCCCAGGCGCGGCAGCTGTGATTTTCAGATGCCGTTTAGGGTTGTAGGGTTTTTAGGCTTTAGGGCTTTAAGGGTTTTGTGGTTTTAGGGTTTTGTGGTTTAGGGCTTAGGTTTTTAGGGATTTGGGGTCTTAGGGTTTTAGGGTTTTGGGGATCTTAGGGTTCAGGGTTTTGGGGTTTTAGGGTTAAGGGTTTTAGGGTTTTAGGGTTTCAGGGTTACCCGGGTTGAGGGTTTTAGGGTTACCCGGGTTGAGGGTTTTAGGGTTTCAGGGTTGGGGGTTTCAGGGTTAAGGGTTTCAGGGCTTTAGGGTTTACGGTGTAGGGTTTAGGGTTGTAGGGGTTTGTTCGTGTCATGAGACCTCATGCAGCGTGTTTAGGTGGGTGCATATATATATATACATATACGGATATACGAAGTTTGGAGTTTCGGGTTCTGGGTTTGGAAGGCTGGAGGGTTTCAGACTTTCGAGGGTTTGGGGCTTGAATCGCGTCGGAAACCCTAAGCCCTAAATTCGTTGGGGTCTGCGCTTCCTGGAACCCGTCGTTCTCGAAAACCTAAACCTTATACCCTAAACCACAAAACCCTAAAACCACGTCTTCTCGGTTGCTTGTCTGAGCTCTTCCCGAGGCATATGTGGCCAGTACATCTTAGGCCCTAAGGCCTTATCACCCAATCCTAACTTTGGAGTTTAAAGCTCAAGAAACCGTTGCCCGGCAACCTTAAGTTCAAACGCCCAGCAGTAATACTGTCCTTTTATGCATTTCCAGGCCAGTTTTGGGGAGTGTGAATGTTTTTAACCACTCTTAGTACAGGTGCCACGCCTGTCTTTGACAGAAGTTTGTTTCGTTTCCTTGCAAGGTTTTGGATATGCAAAGGAGTTGTTTCTCAGCGGGACTTCCGGTTGCCACTCCCTAGATCCCCTATAAGGACCCCATAAAATCTTCTTAAAACCCGTCTATTACTAGATTTGCATACCCCTCCCGCTTCTGAGAACCTCCCAGACCAGTATGCCTATGTAATTACATATATGGAACCCTTAAACTTTAAACCCTGAACCTAGAACCCTATAAACCTTACCCTCTAAACCCTAAACCCTGCTGCGGGTCCCACCTCTCAAGCCCCCAAGAACGGCCTTCACAACCCGCGCCAGGGCCCGCTAACCCTGCACCTTCCGCCCTAAACCTTCCACCCTAAACCCTCAAATCCTAATCCCTGAAAGCCCTAAACTCTAGGACCCTAAACCCCTAAACCTTAAACTCTCCACTCAATTTACCAGTCCGAGGAAGAGCGTTTCGTGTCAGGGTTGAGTCCTGGGGCGATGGGCTCCAAGCAGTGTCAAGGTTGATAAACGCACATCAGTTGGTTCCCCCATAGAGTAACAGTAGTATAGTAGAAACACATGAGCCCTAGTCTAAACTCCTAGTGTCCCCCTGAATAATCACGATAATTGTTCCCTATAAAATCCCCTGAATAACACCCTTTAAGCAGTTTAGGCTATGGCTCGTATACAGGGGCTCACCAGAAAACCACAAATTGTCCTTCATGTTCGCCTCTATTAGCGCAACCCTAAGAATCCTAAACCCTAAGCCCTAAAACCCTAAACGCTACAACCCCTAAAGCCTACAACCCTGAGTCCTTAAAACTTTAAATACTAAGCCGAAAAACACTAAACCCCAAACCCTAAACCCTAAAACCCTACACCCTAAACCCCCAAACCCCAAATTCGAAGCTCGTCAGAACGGCCCAGCGGCTCTCTTTGCCCAGCTGGTGGCGCTGGATCCCCAATGCAACAAGGCCGCCCGTGTATGGATTATGATTTGGGGGTTTAGGGTTCAAGGTTTGGGGTTATTTAGGGTTTGGGGTTGAGGATTCAGGTTTGAGGGTGTACCGTTTAGGGTTTAGGGTTTTGGGGTTTAGGGTTCTGGTGTTTCGGGTTTAGGGTTTTGGTGTTTAGGGTTTTAGGGGTTTGGTGTTTAGGGTTTAGGGTTGGGGTTTAGGGTTTAGGGTTTGGGGTTTAGGGTTTAGGGCGGTTTGGTGTTTAGGGTTTAGGGTTTGGGGTTTAGGGTTTAGGTTTAGGGCGGTTTGGTATTTAGGATTTAGGGTTTCAGGTAGGGGGTTTACGGGTGTAGGGCTTAGGGTTCCAGGTTTTTAGGGCTCAGGGTTTCGGGGTTTAGGGTTTAGGGTTTGCGGTCAAGGATGTAGGGCTTGGGGTTGAGGATTTTATTAAGGTTTAAGGTTTGGGGCTTTAGGGGTTTAGGGTTTTAGGGGCTTAGGGTTGAGGGCTTAGGGTTTTGGGGTTGAGGGTTCAGGGTTTGGGGTTGGGGATTTAAATTTAGGGTTTGGGGTTGGGGATTCAGGGCTCAAGGTTTTGGGGTTTTGGGGTTTTGGGGTTTAGGGGTTGGGATTTAGGGTGGTGTGGGTTTTAGGATTCAGGGTTTAGGGTATTGGGCTTAGGGTTTAGTTAGGGCTTATAAGGGTTTAGAGCGGTGCGGGGTTTAGGATTTAGGGTTTAAGGTTTGGGGTTTAGGGTTTAAGGCCTCGGGTGAGGGAGAATCGAGAATCAACTGCCAAAGAAGATGGAATATGGTCACTTGGACCATTTCTTGGAAGATCAGGGGCACTTGGGTAGTAGTAGGTTAGAGCTGGGGTGTGCTGGGGTTACTACGTACTCAGGGTTAAGGATTTTGGTGGCAGGGCAGGAGTCCTAGAATCAAGGATTAGTATTCTCATGCGTTCCCCTACTACCCCCCTCTATACTAGACCTCCCCCCCCAGGCTCCCCCTCCCCTTGGTTAGTTCGGGATAATTACGTTTTGGGAGGGGGGGTAGGAGATTCCATGATATTCATGGTGTGGCATGTGGAGCTTAGGAACTAGGGCCAGGGTTTAGCTCCTGACCTTTGGGCCTGTGGCTGCAGGGGTGCCTACGGGCTTCTTTAGATTTTTTTGTGTGGAATTTTATGTGTAAGCCTTTAAAAACACCAAGATGTCCTTTCAGGGCTAAGGTTCTAAATTAATTGTATAGTTGTGGTATAGTCTCAAAACAAGCTCCAAACTATATTGGCAGTTGTTTGGAGTTGCTACTTCCTGCGCCTTGTTGGAGAGCCCTATAGTATATAAGGGGTTCTTGGTTTAGGCTTTAGGATGGTTTTAGGTTGATTATAGTAGTTCGGTGTCTATACAGGGCTCCTGCAGTTTAATGAAACTGCAATTTCCTTCCCGAGACCTCATTAGAACTCAAGGTTGAGTGTTCGGCCTTAGATAGGAACATGCTCAAGGTATTTAGGCTCTAGGGTTCAGGGCATCTCAGGGCATCTGATAACCAATATCCTCTTTAGTTTGAATTATGGACGACACTACAGGGGCAAGTTTGAAAATTGTCTTTAATGTTTAGCCCCGTTCATCCCTACATACTCCCTATAAACCACAAAAGAGCAAGGTTTACAAGGCCCCTAAACCAACCTAGTCTCGTTACAACTATAGATAGCATTCGTTTTTCGCAATATGCCTACCTAGGTTTGGCCTTCAGCACATCTTCAGCTCACGGCGCATGTAGGCAGACCTGCACAGATGTGCCACAAAGGTTGAGGCCCATAGTGTTTATACTTGAAGCCCTTGCATGACCTTGGTATACTATCAACCCATAATTCTCCAGGGTTAGGGTACTAAGGTTCATGCAGGACTTTAGTATCCACCGTATCGCGCATCCCCTTGAGCGCTGATCCTCCTCTCCATGTCGGGAGTTCTCCGTGTGTGGAGCATTACGGGAGAAGAGTTGGCTACCACAAGTCCGGAGGAGATCAAGGATTCGAAGTCTTTAAGGCACCACTTATGCAAGCTTCATGGATATCCCATGTGTATTCAGCGCCTTTTGCACGAAGGTTGCAGCTTGAGTGATTCTATGAAGCTTGACGGCGGCATGGAGATTCAGCTTGTACTGGTGTCAATCTCCACGCCTGAGCAGCACAGAGAGGCTACTGCTGAGCTTGTCGCATGTGCTTCATGGCCAGGCGGCATGGAAACTGCCCGCCTGCTCTTGAACGCAGGGGTGGACAGCGACATGTGTGATGAGGATGGAAACACAGCATTGGCTCGTGCAGCTGAGACGGGCCATGCCCGGATGGTGCGGCTGCTCCTAGAAGCCGGTGCCAACAAAGACCTGGCAAACAGATATGACAATACACCACTGATGTGTGCAGTTGCAGGAGGTCATGTCGAGATTGTGCACGCGCTTTTGGACGCCGACGCTGACAAACATGCCCAAGATTTGTTTGGCGACACGCCTCTCATTTGTGCCGCTCAAGGGCGCCATGTGGAGATTGTTCGGTTGCTGTTGGCTGCCGGTGTGCACAAGGATCAGCAGGGTCACGAAGACGCCACAGCACTCAGCATCGCCGCTGAAAACAACGACGTGGAGATTGGCCTGCTGAGCAGAACCTGCAGGATGCTGGGGGCTTGCATGCAGCGATTGGCATGAAGAGATGGTGGAAACTTTGGCATTCCGGTAGTGACAAGGACCTGCAGGATTGTTTTGGCACAGCTCTCATTTGCACAGCGGCATGGCCATGAGGAGGTCGCGCGTCTGCTGCTGGAAGCTGGAGCCGGCAAGGACGCAAAGGACATCTTTGGCTGCACAGCTGTTGTTCACGCGGCGCGAGAGGGCCATCAAGAGATTGTGTTGTTGCTGCTGGTAGCAGGCTGTGGCAAGGATCTGCAAGATGACCAAGGTACGACAGCCCTCATGTATTCAGCTGCAATGGGTCACTTGGAGAGTGTTCGGGCATTATTGGACCACGACGTTGACAGTAACCTTCAAGACTCTTGTGACAACACGGCCCTCATTTGTGCAGCTCGGGAGGGTCATGTGGAGATTGTGCGTTTGCTCTTGGAGGCTCGTGCCGATACGGACATCCAGGGTGAAGACGGCCAAACAGCTCTCATCTGCTCCGCACAACGATACGATGAGGAGGCTACACGCTTGCTGCTGGTTGCTGGATCAGACAGGGACCTGCAGGATGTGCATGGCAGAACAGCTCTCATGTGTGCAGCGGAGGCGGGCCACATGGAGACCATGCGGACGCTACTGGGCAACGGCGTATGCAAGAACCTACAGGACTCTGTTGGCAACACGCCTCTCATTTGCGCGGCTCGGCTGGGGCACCTGGAGATGGCGCGCTTGCTGGTGGAAGCTGAGGCCAGCACGGACGTTCAGGGTTGTGATGGCGCTACAGCTCTTATTCACGCAGCTCAACATGGTGAAGCCCAGATTGTGCGTTTGTTGCTGGATGCTGGTGCTAACAGGAGCCTGCGCAAGTCTTCGGGCCAGACAGCTCTCATGTGTGCGGCACAGCATCGCCACGCGGAGGTCGAGCGTTTGCTTCTGTTGAATTTTGTTGACGAGAATCTGTCGGTTCATGTTGATTGCGATGCTCGCATGAATGCAACCAAGAGGAGATACGAGGAGTTTGCAGCCAGCACGAATATGTGGAGAGAACACTTCTGTGAACATCAGAGGTTCTCTAGCACGTTCTTCCTCAGCATTTTTGGGCAGGGAATTTCATGCAGTCAGGGAGTTTTCCTTTGTAACCTTAAGGTTTGTACCCTTGGGTTTGGATCCCTAAACCATGGAATATGGCCCTAAATAAAGGCGTTTGGGACCCAACACCTAGGGTTACAAACATTAATTTTACAAGCTTAAAGTCTTTGATGCAGTCCATTCAACGTAGCATTTGGCAGGCAACTTGTCGCTCACCACAAGCTGAGGTTGTCTGGGCCTAAATGCAAATACAGTACCCTAGGGCCCTAGGGCTTCAACTAGCCCAAAGTAGGTACTTTTTATAGATTTTGAGATCCAATGTAGGGTTGCAGGCTTGCGTGCTGTTTTAGATTTTAGTGCACCAGTGTTAGGGTAGCAATTGCTACATTCGGCCCTTTGGAGTCTGCAGGTCCCCCATTGTCGACCCAGCATCTGCACTCTTGGTCATTTTCCTTAAAACCCTGCCTGGACCCTGATACCCTACCCACCCTCTTCTTAAGGGCACCTACGTTAATGTATGTTTTTGCACTACATATGTATATTTATATATATATATACATCTGTAAGCACAGAATGCACTAGCCAGGAAAAAGGGTAGGATATTAGGGTCTAGGTTTTAAAGCACAGATTTTCGACCCGTACTTGGAGGTGCAGGGTATTCATCGCCTCATTATAATTGTACTTATAGCCCAATCACATTACAAGTCCACTAAGCCCACTAATATGGCCATAAGCTGGCTATAGCTGCAGCTAGAATTGGGCTACAGCTACAAAACCCCAAACAGCCTACCACTCCCTCCCGAAAGCTTAAACCCTAATCCCAAAATTCTTTCCCAAAACAGTCCTTAAGGGTCCAAGGACATTGTACTATTAATGGTATTTGGGCCCTAAAACCTTATTATTCAGGTCCTTGGACCCTTAGGGAGTTGCTTGAAATCACCCAGTAGCACAAGGCAGCACATTGGGAGCTCTAGTTTCCACACCCTCCCAAAGTCTGAGAAAGGGTTTACGTGGACCTCTCCCCAATCCTGTAGTCATGGCCTTTGACACCAAACTGGTTTGGAGACTTGTTCTGATGGCCTTTAACCCCGACAACTGGCTACATGGGCAGTTCTTATGGTATTTTTGAACGTTCGTGTGATTCTAGAATAGAAAGTCTAGATAGCTCTTAGAATTCAAAATCTCTTAGCTATTTCAGACCGTAAGCTCAATAGGAAAACCACAATCCGGGAAAAATCCGATAATCAGCTCTTCTGGGATAAGGTGAGGAAGTACATGCAGGGTTCCGAAAGCCAGCTTCTAGAGGATATGTAGGATTTGGGAGATAACAATGGGCTAGGATGGTGGGCATGATGATGGTGATGATGTTCCAGTCTTCTTTCCTGAACGATCATGCAAACCCATATAGTCCTACTTTCCAAGGGCCATTGTATACAAAAGGTTTTTTAGATTCTGCGTTAGTTCTGGGGGAGTGTAGATTCCCCACAGCGGCTTGTGCAGGAAGACTACTATGACGCTGCGAGCAACACCTGGGACGTTGATGGGCTTGAGGATGACTTGCGGCTGGCCAAGGTGGGATTTCTGGGCTTGGGGTTTAGGTCTAGGTCTAGGGTTTGTGATTTAGGGTTTTCGGTCGGGATTTTAGGCTCTCCTTGAAGGGCCCTGCTGTTTAGGATTCAGGGGTTTGGGTTGGCTACGAGTAATGCCAACTTTAACCCTGAATCCTACCACCGTGTACCAGAATTACAATCACTTCGAATCTCCAGGTACTTGGAGGGTCAGGGGGACTTAGTGAGTAGGGTAATAAGCCCTTCAACCCATATGGTAACCCTAGTTATCCTTACTATTAAATTACCTACTAAGTCCCCATGACCCTCCAAGTAGGGTTAAGGTTCAGGATTTAGTGGATCAGGATTTGGAGCTGAAGGCCTGGACTCTGAGGTCACTATGGGTGTAGTGGACTCTGCTCAGATAAAAGAATCCTTCCAGGGTTTAGGCATTTTAGGGCCTCCCAAGCCAAGCCCCTGAAAATAGTATCAATATCCTAAGTACCCAATGTTTGGCTTCATGGGTTATGTAATCATGGGGGTGCATTTTTGGATGTAGCCGGAGGTTTCTCAAAGTAGCCGCTTGGCAGCTTGAAGCAATGGGTTGCCTTGAAAGGGGGCTATCTACGATTGGGTCGTGGAGAACGAGACGGAACTCATGGAGCATGGCGCATGAGATGGAGACAAGGGCTATACAGGGATTTAAGGAGTTTGAATTGAGTTACCATAACAAGGAAATCACATGGCTCGTATGACTCAGTGTCAATTACATCTCCAGGTAAGACCCTAAACCCTAGACCCTAAACCCGTAAAGTGTGGCTTCTCGGTTGGGTGGGGCCTTTGGGATATTCGGACGACTTACTGGGGCAAACCTGGAGGATTTAGAGTTCTGTTCTGCCCTAAACCCTAAACCATTAGAAGGACCCAAAGGGATGATATCATGGGACTATGCAGGAACTGTTGAGGGCTTCAGCTTCAGGTTTATGGCTAGGGCTTAGGGTTTAGGGGTTTAGGGTTTAGGGATGTGAGGGATCCGGCGTGAGCCGAAAAGTTGGAGGTGCAACCCGCGCACCTCAGCCACTTACGACATTGGGGTTTCCAAAAACTACAGTGGACTTAAGGATAGCCAAAAGGCCACTGTCTTACATACTTTGGAGGTCCAGGTAAACCATGTTACGGTGGGTATTCAAAATCCTGCATGACCCTAAGCTCCCTCAACCTCGAATTATGGTATTACAGTATAGTAAGGTCAGGCAGGTTGTTTAGTATCAACAGTAGGAGCTTCCGGAAGAATCTTTAAGATTACTGAGGAATATGGCACATTAGTGTCTTTCTTCAGGGCCCTCTTTTTACTGGAATTAGCTATCAGATAGCATCGAGCACATCCAGCCGAGATGGCATTGATCGGGGCATTGGTTTTTCCCAACCCAACTTAAACGTTAAACCGTGAATTGTGAAGGGCCATGGCAAGGCGATTCGCTCAAGAAGCAGAAACCTCAATCCCTAACAATGTAAGCCCTAAACCCTACACCCTAGATCTTTTGAAGGGTTTAGGGCTTAGACTGCGAATCCTACGCCACAAACACATTACGTAAATCCTAAATCCTAAGCCCTAGCCCCTAAACCTAGATCTCAAACAGCAATAAAAGCCCAAATCCTGAAACCCAACGTGCCCCAACGCAAATACGAAAAAGCTCTAAACCCTCAGTCCTAAGCCCTAGCAATCTGAAACCCTGCCCTTAACCCTATGAGCCCTAGACCCTGACTTTCTACATCCCGTGGAGTTTCAGGTGGTTTAAGGTTTAGGGTTTAGGGTTTGGGGTTACAGTTTAGGGATTAGGGTTTAGGGTTTAGGGCTTATGGTTTAGGGTTTAGGGTTCAGGGTGTAGTTTGAGGTTGAAAAAACCACAAACTTCGACCTCCCATCCTTATGCAGGTGGAGGTCCGAGGCAGTAATGGGAAATCAAATGGTAGATCCAATTGAAAGTCAAATGGATGGAAGCTGGGATGGAAACTGGGATTTCTAGGACACAAGGAATTAAGGATTTAGGGTTTAGGGTTTAGGATTTCTAGGACACGGGGGAATAAGGTTTTTATAGCTGTACTTATCACGCACTTATACAAGCCCCACAAATCCCCAAACATGGCTGTGCCTGGGTCATAGGTACATGTGTCAGTAGGTCTCTTGTACCCTAAGCCCTAAATCCTGAATCCTAAGCATAATTCCTACGCCTTAAGCCCTGGACCCTGAACCCATGACCCTCCAAGCAGGCGCCTGTACCTGCAGCTTCTGCTGCAGCACAGATGTCCATCGCTTCGGCGGAAGAAGCCGTCACGAACGCTCCTCGGTGCCAGGATGGGTTGTTAGACCTCAGGGTTTAGGGTTTAGGGTTTAGGGGCTCAAGGGAAACCTAAACCCTAATTGTTTTAGGATCCTAGTAGGGAATTTTAAAGACACTAGCCCATAGTGGTTTAGTGAGCAGGAGGTTTTGGGTCTAGGGATTGAGATTTAGGGTTAGAGGGGTTGAGCTTTCGCCTCAACCCTGAACGTCGTGATCTGCCATCCAAACTCCTACGCTAAACCGTAGCCCTGGGGCTTTGAGTCTGTAGATTGTACTTACATTGCGCCGTGGAGTCGGTAAATGTTGCTTGCATTGGGCCTTGAAGTCGATCAACAGTACCTACTTGCAGTTGCTTGAGCCCTAAGACCTAAACCCTCAACCTGAAACCCTAAAGCTTAAACCCTCAACCCTAAACCTTAAACCTACCTCAAAGGGCTCAGACGTGAGCAAGTGCGGCCCAGAAGAGCTTACAGTGTGACCATGTGTGCAAGTACCGCAGAAGCCTGAATGTTTCGGGTTTAAGGGTTGAGGGTTTCGGGTTTAGGGTTTACCAAAACTACCCGCTACAGAAACAAACAGAAAAACAGGGAAGATCACACGGAAGCTGGGAGTATATAGTGGCTCGTACAGTGTATATCATAGAAGCCTGAGTGGTTCCTAATCAAACAATAACTGTTCAATGAGCACCCTTATTATGTAATCATGGTATGATCGAGAGAACCCTCAAACTGCCCAAACCGGATTCAATGATTTGTAAATGCTATCGCGCGACCGCCTCGGCTGTTGGGGTGCGCACAAATTCCTTACTGACCATGCTTGGGGTGGGGTGAGGGATGGTCGGGGGCGTCAGGGGGATCAGGATGGGTTACGAAAAATGCTCACCAGCCCCTCCTCCAAAGCTTTCGACCTTTGGAAGTCGTGGTAGGTTCCAAACGCCCTGAGACTGGACCAGCCTCGGCGAACTAGGCCCCCACCACAACCAAATCGTAAACCCTACGCTCTTAAGTTGAAAGCCTTAAACCCCAGGCCCCAAAACCCTGAAGCCCTCTACCCAAGGAAGCCACCTTCGCTGAGCTTCTCAAGGTCAGTCCCGAATCCAGAAAGGCAGCACCAGGGAACACCTTTGCGACTGGATAATTTGGGCTGAGTCTTGAAATCTAAGCCATAACATAGTTTACCTTTACCCGCAAAGTATGTAGGCAGTGGCCTATGTGGCAATCTTCAAGGCTTCCCAAAACCCTAAAAGCTATTGCATTGTACTTGCTTGTGGGGTCCAGGTAGCTCCCATACGGGCCCTAAGAACGATTTTGGGAGTCAAAGGGTTTAGGGTTTAAGGTTCAGGATTAGTACATCTCCCATCCAATGCCAGGAGGGCTACTCAGCGCAACAGTAAAGGCTGTTCCCCTGACCTTTCCCTTGCTAAAACCCACAAGGGCCATGTATATACGTAGAGTATATACTGAATAGCTACATGGGCCCTCTGGTAAAGGAGGATTACTACAACGAGCACTCCGGCTGGGACACAGAGGGGCTGATGGACGACTTGCGCGTGGCCAAAGCCCGGGCCTGGGCTTCATACGGTATAGACATGGCGTTGGGTTTAGAAACTAAGCCCTCCCCGGAGTAAGATGGAGGCTCAAAAAGTAGGGCCCCAAAATCCCAAGTCCTAAATTGACTTCCTTTGAAAGCAGGGCCGGATCAGCTTCCAGGTTTGTTTGGGTTCAGGGTTTAGGATTGAAGGTTGGACTTAGGATTTGGGCTTTGTATGTAGTTAACCAAATTATAGCATCCTCGCCCGACGTCACCCTAAACGGCAGTTGTTAAATTTTTGTGTCGTTTATGTAGACTCCCTGGGACTTAGCTTGGACCTTAGACCCCTACGTAATCCTTTGGGATTCCCTTATCCTCCTATTATAGGCACCTACCCTAAGAGTCCAAGTACTTAATCAGATATTTACCCAAAACCTGTACTACAAAAACTATTGCCCAAAACCCAAGTACCTAATTATTGGGTACATGGACCTAAGGGTTAATGCTAAGTGCCACGTAGTAGATAGGTTCAGGATCTGGGGTTTGGGACATGTATAGGGCTTCAGGGAATGTCTATGTGTTGAGGTTTAGGGTTTAGGGTTTGGGGCTTTGGGCGGCTTTAGGGTTTGAGGTTTAGGGTTTAGGTTTTTTTTTTAAAGATCAGGGCCCCTAAGCCCTGGATCCTAATTCCTAAACCTAAAACCAGGGTCTCGTCATATTCCAACCCAAATACATGCTCCTTGATTCTCGGATTTTTTTTAAATTTGAGGTTTGTACAGCTGTCGATGCGAAGAGTCCTGCATGACCTCAGTATACTTGAGTACCCGAATGCGCAAGGTGTGAGATACTTAAGGTCATCCAGGGTTTTCAGTGCCAACAGTATGCAATATGAGGGCTGGGTCTAAGAGTGTGAAGGTCTATGGCTTTGGGTTCACCGTCTGGGTCTTGAGGGTTTAGGGTTTAGGTTGGCGGGCCGTAGCCTGCAAGTGACATCTCAACGTGGTAGGAGGCGAAGTGTACTGACAGAGGTGTCCAGGCAGCATGGCCAGGGCAGCGGTCGCGGCGGCTGCAGTTCCACAGTCATGCAGGCATTTAGGCTAGGAGCAAGTGCAGGATGGGCGCGCTTCCCACCTAGAGAACCACAAGTGCAACAGTAGCCCTTAAACTCAAGAGAGACGCACGTGAGTGTTCGGGCCTGGCGCCGCAGACGAGGCGGGGAAAGTTGGTGCGGCCGGCGCGGAGAGGGGCGCACGAGCGTGACGAACGGTAAACGGCCCGCGCGGAGAGTGTTAGAACATGCCCTGGAGCGGAATGCGGCTGTTCGGGCCTTAGACGTGAAACAGATCTGGTTTTGGAGGCTGTCTCCCGGCTCGTGCTTGCAGGGAGTTGGGGAGTGAATCGGCATGACGTTCGCTACAGAATCCGTATATACAGCTGTATTAGACCCAGATTCAGTCCCAAAATTTTCCTGAGGAACCAGTAATAAGCATCTGGAAGAGGGGGTTTTGACAGCAAACTTGTTGGCCAGACTTTTGCTGTCGCAAGTTGGCGAAGGTACTTTTGAAGATTCTTTGGGGGAAGTCTTTCAGGCAGAGTCGCAACGAACTCACAAACCCTAAAGCCCATACTCGAAGCCGTCATCCGCACACCTGAATGACTGAACCCCATACTGCAAAACCGTTGACCTTGAATCCGCAGCCTCAAACACTACAAACCCTGAAGCTAAGCCCCAAACGGCTGACCTAAAACTGCCTCAAACCACATTTTTCTAAGTCCCATACCTCAAGAATATGGGGGGAACGTCCGTAAGCCCTAAACCATGAAATCCCAAACTCGTAAACCCTAAACCCCTGAACCCTAAAACCCGAAACCCAAAATCCTAAACCGCTGAACCCTTAAACCCCAAAACCCTAAACCCCTAAACCTTAAACCCAAAATCCTAAACCCCTAAACCCCTAAATCCTTTAACCCTAAAACCCTAAACCCCGAGCCCTAAAACCCTAAAACCCTAAACCCAAAATCCTAAACCCCTAAGCCCTAAAACCGTAAAACCACTAAAAAGAAAAACTAACATCCTAACACCCTAAAATTCTAAAACCATAAAACCCTAAGCTCTCTGGCTTGCTAGGCCAACTTGGCCAACATGGCCCCGGCTTCGCCAGCTGCAGCTGGTTCAGCCTCCGGGTCCGAGGTTGGACCCTGGGTTTAGGGGGGTTTAGGGTTTCAGGGTTAGGGGGTTTTAGGATTTTAGGGTTTAGGGTTCGAGGTTTAGGGCTTGGGGTTTCGGGTTTCAGGGTTAGGGGTTTAGGGTTTAAGGTTTAGGGTTTAGGGGTTCAGGGTTTACGGTTTAGTTCAGGCTTGGGGTTCTAGGGTTTTAGGTTCAGGGTTTAGGGTGTACTGGACCCTGGGCTTAGGTAGGATCATGGCTGTAGGACCATTTTTAATCTTTGGGGGAAAGATTTCACTCGTTCTTGAAATCCATGTAGGGCTTTAGGATACCTGGTCACGGCGAATGGGATGTAGGTAAAGTCCCTAAAGCCCCATTAACCTCAGGCCCAAGTAGGGGTTTGGGGTGCAAGGATCCTACAGGTGCTTATTTCCCCATTAAACTAAGATCAACATGGAACTCAAAGAGGGCCCTAGAAAGACCACCTCTTTTTAGAGATAGAAGCTCTTCAGTGTTGCATGTTAGTATGCGGGGTGGCAAGTCAAGATGGGTTGTTTTGGCAGTTTTGGGTTTCGGGATGTAGAAGTTGAGGGTTATTGCTCTTTGAGTTTCAGGTTTGGGGATGTAATGCTTTGGGATTGAGAGTCTAGAGGTTTTAGGCTCAGGGGTCGGGGAGCACAAAAACACGTTCAGTATGACCAGGGGGCATCGTTGTCAAGTGGCCGCAACCAACATCCAACCGTTTACCCAAAGCATCCCGCGTAGTTCCTTTTGTGTAACGCCTTACCAACAACCAGAGCCAAATTTGAAGGTAGACGCTTAAACCCTACCTAGACCCCAAAAGTATGTAAAATAATAGCCCTGAACCCATAATAACAGCCATAAAGGCCATTATTATACATACTTTTGGGGTCCAGGTAGAACCTAAAAAGCAACGGGAACTACACGGGAGCCCTTGGGTAAGAGAACCCATGGCTCAGGGATGGTCAGGGCAACAAGACAGCAAGGCCAAAGTGGTCTTGGTTTAGGGTTTAGGATTTAG
>CAJNIZ010021669.1:47302-57786 GCA_905231905.1 Symbiodinium pilosum
TATTGTCCATCCAATGAAACCCTAAACCCTAACCCCTAAACCCCATAAGTCTATAAGCATTGTCTGTCCCATGAAACCCATGAAACCCTAAACCCTAAACCCCTAACCCCTAAACCCTAAACACGAAACCCCAAACCCTAAACCCTAAATCTCTGTCACAGCAAGGCTCAGGCTTCCCAAGCTCAGGCGACTCCACCAAAGGCCGAGGAGGCCTTTGGGGCGGGTTCAGGGTTTAGGGGGGCATTGAGATCAAGTTTGCGGCGTTTGGGGCTATGTGGCAAATTCTGACGATGTTATCCCAATTCGCGGCAGAGAGAAAACCAACATAGCTTTGTTTTGGCTTTCGGAATTGTTCTGGTTAAGGGTAAATGGTTTAGGGGTTTAATTGGGTCTGTGTTTAGAGGCTTGATGCTTGAGGGAGGAGGGGGTCCACCGGGGTCGAGCAGGTAAGCCTGGTTTCTAGAAAGCTTTCGGGTCTGGAGTTCAAGCTTTACTCACTGATGCTTAAGGGCTTGAGGGGGAGCGGGGGAGTGAATATAGGGATGATTATAGGTTGTATGCATATACATACATACACAAATATATAAAACATGTGTGGATTATATGGGGCTTATTACAATGATCCACTGCCCCTTTTTCCCTGAAGCGCCCGTAAGTTTCGTGGGTGCCCGATTCTTTGGCGAGTGTCCCCGCATTGGCAGGATGAAGCAAAACCAGACCACAACCCTACATCAATGTTAGGGATCCTTTATGTTAGGGATTTGTGTTTAAGAGCTTAGGGTTTAGGGTTTGTATTTTTGGAGTATGAGTTTCCTCAGATTTATGTAAAGGATCCTGTTTCTTCCTAGGGTAATGTTGGATAAGAACCGTGGGCTACAATAGCAGTCAGGAGCACATTGTAGCCAATTACACCATTTCCCTAAATACACTAAACAGTCTAAACCCTAGGTAGTCGCTGTTTAGGCAGTCCTTGGAACACAAATGTCGTCTTCATACGAGGTAGGTTGTTTCAACTGTATTTGGTTAGTCCAGTCTTCACAGTAGGATCTGCAAGCAGGCACCGAATTATGTGATGTACCTCCAAAGCTAAATCAAACAAACATAGAGCCCCCAAACGGGGCCCTGCGAAGACTTCTGTGAAGCAAGGCTCTTTAAGGCAAGGCGTAGGTTTAGGGTTTAGGGGGTTCGGGGCGGAAACTCCAACAGTCTACAGGCTTTACATTTCCGATGTTTTCTGGAAGCACAAACATCCGAGAGTTATCAACGTTCCTAATGGTCCTATACTGTCACAAGCCCAATATACAAGAAGATATTTGTACAGAGTACAAATCGCAAAAGTGGAAGGTCTAATCATGGCAAGCTATCTCAATGTGCAGAAGGTGGACAAACTGTGATGGATTTTTCCTCGTCGCTACAATAACCCCCCCGCCCCCAGCTTTTCATACACAGAATATGTCATTTTCAGTGTGCTGTGGTGGTCGGCTGGCTGGGACCCACATGCTGCGTCCCCTGGTGCTTAGTAGGGACTTTGGGGGAGTGGGTTACAGGTATTATGGTAGCGGGGTTACTACATAGGTATTGCTATAGGGACAAATTGACTCCACTACTGAGGACAAAGTACTTTTCAGAACTAGTTCTATCCTGGCCACTGCTGGGTTCTTTTCCTAGCCAGGGCTCACTTGCCCTAAACCCTAGACATGGTAGCCACACGACGGCGCACCTGCTGCATCCACGACCTCAACATCAAAAGCTGGGTCCTGCACAGGTGTTGTCTATTCGATGGAGGAAATGTTATTCCTACCGCGCCGCAAGGCTACTTCGACAATAGTACCTCACTCCCTACACAGTGCAAACCAGCCCAGTTTCGCTGGCACGCCTTACGGGGAGGTGGGGAAGGCGATCCCTGTTATGATCGCCATGCACCCTCTATGTATGCTACCCAGGCTCACTTCCTAACCACCCCCCCTAAACCCTCAACCCTAAACCTGAAGCACCAGCAAGAAGCAGGCAAGCGTGGGCGAGAAACTCTTTGCGGAACTCAAAGCGCTGGATTCCGGTGCAGGGAAGGCGCTTGTTGGGTGGCATCAGAATTCTTACTGGGGGTTAGGGTCCAGGGTCCAGGGTTCAGGGTTTAGGGTTTGGAGGGTTAGTAGGGCAAGAGGGAATCTGTTTGTAGGGATTATATTACCTGATTCCCTGCTACCCCCAGTACCACAAAGAGTGGGAGGAGGGCTTCAGCCTTGACCCTAAACCCTAAACCCTAAGCCCTAAACCGCAAGGGGCTCGAAGGTTTGGGAGCCCAGGGTTTCGGGTTGACGAGTTTGGGTCGGATTTGTAGTCTTGCCCTTTTGAGGCTGCGAGGTTTGGGGCCCCGGGTTTTTAATTAAGGTTTGGGGTTTAGGGTTTAGGATTTAGGGTTTAGGGTTTTGAGGTTCAGGGCTCAGGGTTTGGGGTTTAGGGTTTAGGGTTCAGGGTTAAGGGTTTAGGGACCCGCATGTAAGCCAACTACCCTTAACATGATTCAAGAAGTCGCAGGTATCGCTATACAGTGAGTCCTGTAGAGTCAATTGCTCTTAGTCCCAAGGGCCCCTAAGTCCCTAACTCTGAGCCTGTCATGATAATCCCCCTAAACCCTAAACCTTAAACCCTAAACCCTAAATCCTTCTCATCACCTTAAACCTTTACATTCTAAGACTAAAAAGGCATCCGGGGGCCTTAGTGTAGTGGCCATTAAAGAGAGGGTTTAGGGATTAGGGTTTTAGGGTTTAGGGTTCAGGATTTTGGTTTAGGGCTAAGGGATTTGGGATTAGAGGATTACCTCCAAGAATTGAGAATGAAGTGGAGAACGAGATGGAAGCAGAGCATATATAGGGGTTTATCGGAGAATTGCTTCCCCTCAAGTGCCCAGAAGGGTGAAGGCTCATCATCCTCATTTTCCAGTACCCCTACACACCAAACGCGTCATTCTGAACTCTCCAAACTCTGAACCTTGCATCTTCAGCAAGTAGTTTTGAGGGCCATAATCCCATGTGGACCCCAAAATCCTTAGCAGGTCTCCGAGGGTATTTACCTCTGTTTTGAGGGACCCCCCATGTTATGCCATGACTACCAAGAGCCCTCAAGCCTCAACCAAAGCTGTCCTCTTGAAAGCCCTAAACTCCAGACAAGTAAGTAGGCCCTGAGCCCATTACTTTGAGTTTGCATTCAGGGCGGCCCGGTTTCTTGGAGCACTAAGGAACTCTATGAACGGGGAAGGTGTATTTACCCTAAGCTTCTCCGAAATATGTAGTGTACCTTTGGGTACTGTCCCCACTCAATAAAGGTTGGATAGCAATTATAGTTTAATATAGAGAGCCCTGAATATGACTCCTACTATGGACTGTTAATGGGTAGGGGCAGGAGCCAAACTGTACCCAAAGCAATCGATCATTAAGCTCTTGCCTTGCCATCCCTTACTAGGTTAGGGCTTAAATGTCGAGGTCTCTTCTTCTTAGAGTTTGTTCCCAGGGGGGGGGTTAATTTAAAAGAACGATGGTAGGCATCAGTGTCGATGTGCTGCTGTGACAAATTTTCTGCAGCCACATCTATTCCGCCACGGTGTCAACATGTTGGCAAAGACCACCTGTCTTGTGATACGAACACCATGAATCAAAGGTTCCACGGCTACACTCCTAGCGTCGTACCCCTAAAAGGTTCTGGCAATACGGCCACCCCAGCATAACCCCTTGATGAAGCGATATCATATAACCCCAATATATGCCCTATTATAATATAGTAGTTTCCATTTTCTTTTCCATTATCCCTATATAACCCCAATACTAATATCTACAGGCAATACTGTTCCAAGCTCGTAGGGTTCCTTACAGGGATCTGCAAATGGGTGGGTTGCCACCCTACGGGTACAACCTTGATGAACAGGGTTTTCTGGGAAGGGATCCGACTATCCTGCAGAGGAACCCTTCCTTCCAAGGCACCTACCTGGGTTGCTGTTAAGGAACTTAAATTAAGTTACTATATTGGGGAACCCTATTATTTACTATATATACCCATTATTGTAACTTAATTTAAGTTCCTTAACAGCAACCCAGAGATTCACCACATTTGGGGCATGGTTGTCCTCCCGCAAGTTAGCATGCAACTTCCAACAAGGTCCCGCAAAGATTACAGTCCTTATTAAACGCCGGGGGGGGGAGGTTACCTTGGATTCATGTTTAGCCGGGGAGGGTTTCTTTTGGGCTGTACCGTTTCATCCTAAAGCACGACCTCAAACACCTGTCGACAGCTAAGCCCCCCAGACCTACAACCCCAACACCCTAAACGCTCACTGAAGCCTTGAGCCCGAAAACCTAAACCCTATGACCCCTGCTTAGATCCCAACGCCTAAAACCTTCTCAGACTCCAAATGCTACACTCCATGTTCCAGACCCAGGCCCTAAACTCTGTGCCCTCAAAGCCTGGCTGCTACCCCACACGTTTTTTGGGGTATAGTGTCGGTATAGGGTTTACAGTCAAGGATAAATTACAAGAGGCTTGTGGTGAGTCTGAGCCATGGAATATGGACCCTATGAGAGGCCTATGATGGTCATAGGGCTGGGTGTAGGGTTTAGGGTTTAGGGTTCGGGGGTCCCTATGTAACGTCGATTTAATACAAGTACACCCTGAACCCAGAACGCAAAACTCTACAGCCCGAAATCCGAACACACCCTAGATCCAAAATCCCTAAGCCCTAAACTGCGGCAGGAAGACTACTTCGAGTCTGCCAGTGGGTTTTGGGATATCGAAGGGCTGGAGGATGACCTTCGCCTGGCCAAGGCAAGATTTTTGGGTTTAGGGTTTAAGGTTTGGGGTTTAAGCTTAAGGTAATGTATGGGGCATAGACGAGGGGATCATAGGGGGTTTTGTGGGGGGTTATTCTTTAGGCCTTGGCTTCATATGAAACCCCAGGGTTTAGGGTCTGTTTAGGTAATGTAGGGGCCTGAATAATTACCTGTCGGGTTGTATGAAAGATGTTTAGAGTTCTGAGTTCATGTGTAGGGTTATATGAGAGATATTTCGAGGTTATGTAGGGTTTAGGGTTGAGTTGCCAATGATGGAGACTCAATGGTAGAGAAAAGCAACATGAAATGCAAACTGGGTTTAAATAGGGCTTATCGGGGAATAGGATATGGGAAAGAAAGCTGAATCATTTCCAGTATCATCTTCGGGTCTAGTTGGGTACCCTATACCATCATCACACAAAGAATCTAGGGCCGTACTATGGGTAAGTATTTAGGCTTCTACATGGGAGTTCCAAATGCTGGGGGTCCTGTTCGGGGGTCCCAATAGCAAGGATTATTGTACTTGAGGAGAAGATGAACAGACCCCATCTCTGCAAAAGGGATACAGCAACCTTTAGCCCTGGAGAGTCTTGGGTTGGATGTCTCGTCTATGGCAAGCCTCCTTCAAGTATGTAGAGTTCAGGATTTGAGCGTGAAGGCGACGTTTCTCAAAAAATGCATATGGGAGTTTCCCAAAGTTAGGGGTACCATTTTAGAGGTACCAATAATAAGGACTATAAATATTTTGGGGTCTATATTGGGGTCCCCTTATTTTGGGAAACTATTATATGATGACTGAAAGATGTTTTAAGGATGAGAGAAAAGGCAACCCTAAACCCTAAACCGTGTGGTGACTGAAAGATGCTTTAGAGAAAAGGCAACCCTAAACCCTAAACCGTGTGGTGACGGAAAGATGTTTTAGGGATGAGAGAAAAGGCAGCTGGAACCATATCTGCAGGTCTATAGGAGCCCGGGCCCTTGAAACATAGCACCGTAGAACCTTACCATTACCGTAAGGATCCAAGGACCCAAATAATAGGGCTCCTTTAAAGGGGTTATAGGGGGACTATATAGTGTTTAGGGTTTAGGATCCAAGGACCCAAATAATAGGGTTTCAGGGCCCAAATATTAGAATATTAACTGTATTTGGGCCCTATAGCCCCATCATTTGTGTCCTTGGACCCTTAGGGTAGGACATCCCAGGGATATTTCTGAGTCCGATATTGGCAAGGGTTTATGTTTGGGAGTTTTCGTCCCAACTTGGATGCACTTGCGGGACCCTCAACCCAAGCCTCTCTTAAACCTTACTAGGAGTCCAAGTGTTTAGGGTTTAGGGGTTTAGGGTTTAGGGTTTAGGGCATAAATTGGGTACCTGGGATTTGGGCAATAGTAATCGTAGTGCAGGCCTTGGGGTTTAGGGTTTAAAACTTCAGGTCTGGGATTTCGGGTCTAGGGTATACGGTTATCGGGTACTTGGACCCTGAGGGTTACAGCATTGTTCGCACGGGCTGTAGGCATGTCGTCGCGCCGGAGGAAATCCTTCGCCGCCCTGTAGAGCCTGTAGCCCAGAATTACATGAGCTGTAGTCTAAACGAGTTATAGAGGGATCATATAGGGACGATCATAAGGGTTTATTAAGTAGGAGTTTAGACCCTAAGCCTAAACCCTAAACCTCAAACAGTGAACCCTAAGCCTTAAACCCGAAACCCTATACTCTATTGTTTATTATAAGGGGGATACTAGGAGTGTACCCTAACCCTAAACCCAGAACCCTGAACCCTAACCCCTACCCCCTAGACCCTAAACCCTATAGCTCACATGCGTGGTGCAAGATCTCCACGACCGAGCGTCAGGACAGCTCCTACCATGACTGGAGTCCCAGCTTACACTCCCGGAAACTAACATGGAAACCCAAAAAGAGGCCTATGATGACTACAGTCCTTCTAAAAGAGGGGCTATAATGTGTGTTTCCATGTTAGTCTGGGGGAGTGTACTTTTGGTCTGACAGTATACAGGGTTTCTGTAGGGTCTAGGGTTTTAGGGTTTAGGGTTTAGGGTGTCGGTTTTAGATTTTTAGGATTGTAGTGTTTTAGGGTTTAAGATTTTCGGGTTTAGGGTTTAGAAGGAATGGAAAAGAACACGGAAACTACCATAATGAGTAATATAAGGACTACGATAAGGATCCATTCCTTCATTTCTAGCTAACCAAAGGTTATCAGGGAGGGCATCACTGGTTCCGAATCAGGTTTCTGCTCACGAGGTGATATATATATATATATATGTGACATAGTATGATGTATTACCATATGACATCGTATCATATCATATGATATAATATTACATAGTATAGTATAATATATTATACTATAAACACATAGAATATATGAAAGATGTACATGTGTACACGTATGCATGCATTTTGTGTTCGTGTGTTCGTATATATATATATACAGAAGCCAAGACAAGGAGGAATGGCCGCTCCGAATTTGCCGCCCCCACTTTGTACACGCAGGTTTTCTTCAGAGCATCCCAAACATACTGCTGAACTTCCTTTTGAACATCAAGCTACCAAGCACCGCCCTTGCATCCTGCATCCCCTCGATTACTGGCTACCTTAGTCTTAGGACTCCTCAGTTTTCAGACAGTCCCATAGGCCTAAGCCCCAACCGTGTTGGGTAGGGAGTAGCTTCACAAGATGCAGGCTGCTGCTGCACCAGCACCTGTGGCGCCGGTAGATCAGGCCGAGTATCTTTTGCGTGGGTTTCGCGCGCGTGTGAGTCCCTGTCTAGGGTATGCTGTTAGGGGTTGCATGGGTGCTTCTGCAGGATTTCAATGTATTACAAGCTTGCATTGCCATCGTTGTAGGTTTGGGGTTTGCAGCTTCTTTTCGGGTTCCTTACGTAAAGGGCATCTGTCACTTACGAGTTGCTTGCCTTTGGTTAGCTGCGAATGAAGGAATGGAAGAGAAAATGGAAACTACCATAATGGGCTATATAGGGACTACTGCAAGCTTCAATTCCTTCATCCTAAACCCTAAACCCTAAATCCTAGCCAACCAAAGGTAAGGTTGTTGCAGCACGTCCTGAGCTGGTTGGACATGGCATGCCACACATGAGGTTCACTCAAATGCCCTTAGGAAATAATTGAATAACTTACCTGCTTGATTAATCTATCTCCATTTCTTTGGCCACCGGAAAAAGTGAAGGCTGGGAAATCCATGTAGAAGTTCTAGAAAAGAACCAAGTATAATCTAAATGAACTCGTTGCACCTACCAGTTTGATATTTTCCGGAATATTCAAATTGTGGGTATAGGTATTATTGCGTTTCAGTGGCGGGATTGTACAATTGTGGGTAGAGTCACGAATATGCACTCAACATTTGTTTCGTAGTATTACCCGCGCCACTGTTGGAAATTGTATTTCTAGTCCAGGTCTGAGTGGTTGGAGTTCAGGTCTTCATGTCTCAGGACGCAGCTTTTGGGTTACTGCGGCCTTATGGGAGGTTAGTTTAGCTGCTTTTTCTTCTCCTCCCCTGAACAAACATAGAACCCTCTATGGGCCCTGGCCCTTTTGAAGCTGACTGCTACTAAGGCTGCTACCGGTAATGCTGGTGCTAGTGCTATCACTACACCTACTACTGCTGCTCCTGTTCCTCTGCTTAAAGCCCTACGCCCGAGACCTTTGTCCCCCCAAACCCAAACAAAGCCACCCTAAACTCTAAACCCACCATCCTTTTTTTTCGTGCTCCTCCCTTTTGTCTCCAGCTGGGGCAGAGCCCAAATTACAATCAGGTAAAACCCTATAGTCCCTTAGTAACCCCATTGTAGATAAACTTAGGGTTTCAGAATACGCCCATACCTGAAGTAGGGTTCTTAGTCTGACTTGCAGTGAGTGTATAGAGGGTTTCTTGGACATATTGGTGAGTGTATGAATTGGTTGTCCAGCGGGGGAGACCTTGAATTGAAACTAGGGGTCACTAAACCCTAAACTCCAAACCTTGAGCCAAAAACCCTAAACTCGTAAACCCCCAACCCTTAAACCCTAAACTCTTAAATCCCCAACCTCCAAACCCTAAGCCCTAATTCTTAAGCTGTCTCTGACGCAGCAGTAAGCATTGCTGCAGCTACAGGCTCCGGCCACACCGACTACCGCGCCTCCAGCAAATCAGGCGAAGGGGGCTTCAAAATAGAGGTATCCCCAGGTCCCTTTCAGGGGGATGTAAGGTTTACGGATTTAGGGTTTAGTCATTTAGGTTTTAGGGATTGAGTGTTTAGGGTTTAGGGATTTAGGGCTTGGGGATCTAGGAATTTGGGATTTAGGGTTTGGGGATTTAGGGTTTAAGGATTTAGGGTTAGGGCTTTGGCGAAGCGCAGGTCATCCTCTAGCCTAAGCCCGTTAGGGGGTTTAGGTTTTAGGGTTGAGGGTTTAAGGGTTTAGGGTTGCAGGGATGTAGAGGTCCCTTTAAAAAGCTTATAGGGATATCTAGAGGCAGGATAAAGTAGGGATTAGGGTCAAGTTTTTACACAACATTTGTGTCCTCGGTGGAATTGAAAAGAGAAGCTCTATACCCTAAACTCGAAACCGCGTATATGAAGAGCTTCTAGAGGCTCCTCCTTATGCACTACAGAGGAATGATGCTTGCAGACCCAACCCCACAGCCCTAGCCTTGAACCGCTCTAGACTTTAGGGATTTGCTGGGCCTAATAAGGGTTGATTTGGCAAAGGACCTCCTGAGACTTGGCTACTCTCACCCCCGGAACCCAAAACCCTGAAACAACTTAGACCCTAAACTCTACACCCCAAATCCTAAGCCCTGAATTAACCCTAAATCCGAAGTCCTAAACCCTAAGCCCCAAACCCCGAAATCCTCAACCCTAAATCCGAAATCCTAAGCCCTAAACTCTCCCTGCAGGTTACTGCGGATGAGAGGCCCAAACAGCTCTTTCTTGAGCTGCAGGCTGTAGACCCACAAGCCATGCAGGTGGCGCGGCGACATACCTAGGGCTTATAGATCTTAGGGTTTAGGGCTTTATAGGGTTTTATATGGATTATATAGGGATTGTCTAGGGTTATAGGGGTTATGTAGGGTTTAGGGAATAGGGCTTAGGGTTCATGGGACTTCATAACTATTGATAAATGGGGCTACCCCCCATAAGGGCATTTAGAGGGTTTATAAATAGGGTTATAAGCCCAGTTATACGTAGTTACCCAGTCCCATGCACCTCCGAGTAGGGCTTATAGATCTTAGGGTTTAGGGTTTTATGGGGTTTTATGGATTATATAGGGGTTGTATAAGGTTTTATGGATTATGTAGGGTAAGGGCTTAGGGTTTAGGTTTCGGGCCTTTAACGAATTAGGAATTAGAGTTTGGGCGTTTAGGGTTGAGGGTTTAGGAATCTGAATTTTGGGGCTTGCGGCTGAGATCTTAGGAATGAGAGTTTAGGGCTTAAGGCCCGGGGTTTCTTGCTTGTATTTAAGGTTTGCAGCTCTGGCTTCGGATGTGGGGCTCTTTGTTTAGGATTCAGTCTTGCTCCCTGTATTTAAGGGGCTGCGCCCAGGGGCGGGCAACGCAGGCAGCATATTTTCTTGGGTTCCCTTCCAAAAACACCCCGGGACAATGGCAAAGTACTATTTGACAGGTTTCTATTCTTCCTCATATTCCTCATA
>CAJNIZ010021669.1:57886-68874 GCA_905231905.1 Symbiodinium pilosum
CGGAGGTCCAATGATGCAGGGTCGGCGGCACTGGCGTCCGCTCCATGGCAAAGCCAGGGCCATGGCCTGCGGCGGCAATCCAAGGGCGTTGCCCGATTTATACTATATGAAGATTTCCCTCTGACCCCTTTGGAGCTACCTGGTTAGGTACCTCTAAGCAGCCCTAAGCAGACGACCCCTATAGGAGCCCATGTTTTTGGGCTTGGGGTTGAGGGGGTGCTGAGGATTGAGAGTGTAGAGCTTAGCATGCTGAACGACATCCTGAACAGTGATCCTGTGCAAACATCGGGCTTAGGGTTTACTGCTTTGGGGTTTGGGGTTTAGGGTTTTTCAAAACCTTAGCCAAATCCTGAAACCTCCTTTGCCCCTCACGCAGCTCCGTACATGTTCCTGCCATGTATTAAAGGGGGCCCGGGCACAGACCGAAAACTCTAAACACCTGAAATCTTAATCCCTGAGAATCTTGAAGCTCTGACCCACTCGGGCTTCTCATAATAGAGCAAGGGGTAGGATTGGACATATTTTCTAGTCTTCATTACCCTTAATCCCATATAATCCTTATAAAGCCATGAAATCCCCATGTAATCCTTACAAAGCCATGAAGATTTGAATTTTATGGTGGCCCCAAGTGGCCCCAAGCCTACCCTAGAGAAGATGCCAGGAAGACTATTACGACGCGGCTGGCGACTTCTGGGATGTGACGGGGCTCCTTGGGGTACATCTGATCCCTATATGAACTATAGTCTAAACTCCTTAAAGGGGGGTTATACAGGGGATTTTATAGGGGACTACTATAGGGCTTGTTAAGGGGGATACTAGGAGTTTAGACAGTGGCTCATATAGGGTTTAGGGTATAATCTCCTATACAATGGCCATCGAATATTTCCCTTATTCCCCATAAGAACCCTTTGTAAGACATAGTCCTTGCAGATCCACTGTTTTATTTAGGTTCAGAGTTGTTTCTTTGATCGTCTAGTCCCTGTGCAGCTATACACACCAAACAGTAAGTTTCTCCCAACATCTAGATCTGTAGCTTGAGGTCACAAGTTGCAACATAGACGGTTTAGGGTCAAGGGTTTAGGGTTTGTTTCGCGATTTGAGTCAGGACTTGTGGGTGTAAGCCGGCTAATTGAGAAGATTGTTCCCGTCAAGCCCTTTCACTTATTTAGCTCCAGTAGAACGCCACTTTTCACCTGACATCCTTTTTGTAGCTATGGCATACCTCCAAAGCCTCTTCTAATTCTGTAGGGCCCGAAACCCTAACCCCGTAAACCCTAGATGCCCCAGATCCTAAACCCAAAACCCTAAACCCTAGACCCTTAAACCTTAAACCCTAAACCCTAATCCCCAATCCCTAAGCCCAAAACCCAAAACCCAAAACCCTAATCAGCGCTGATCAGCCCTTGCAGTGCCTCAAATTCATCTCCAGGATGCCCCTGCGGACTTTAGGGAGATGGGGAGTTATACGGTTCCCCCGCCAGACAGAATTCAGGGTTTAGGGTTTAGGGTTGAGTCTTTTGGGTTCGGGTTTTAGGGTTGAGGGTTTAGGATTTAGATTAGGGGGAAAACTTCAACAGGTTTGGTCCTTTGCACGCTATAGTTCTTGTTTCCCAAATCCTCAGTGCATTAGTTAGCATCAGGCAATAAACCTCTCCAAGCCCTAAACCCTTGAATCCTAAACCCAAAATCCTAGTCGTCCAAACCCTAAACACTAACCGAAGCCCTAAACCCTCACATCTTGAACCCCTAAATCCTAAACCCTGAATCCTAAACTACCTTAAACCCTGAGCCCCTAATGGCCTAGGCTTGAGGATGACCTGCGCTTGGCCAAGGCTGCCAAGGTCGGTGCAGGGTTTCTTTGGGGTTTAGAGTTTAGGGTTTAGAATTCAGCGGTTTGGGTTTTGGGTTTACGGCTTAGGGTTTAGGCTTTTGGGTTTGGGGTTTACGGCTTGGGTTTTTTGGGGTTCAGAGTCTACGTATATAAGGGGGTTATAAGGGGGTTATGTAAGGGTTCTCAAGGGGGATACCAGGAGTTTAGATCATAGCTGGAAAAGGGGGGCGCCGGGGCGGTCCAGTTGTAGGTTGTTATTACTGGAAGTTAACTTCCCTGACCATATGTCTGCTGCTATTTCTTGGCATATGTAGGGGCCAAGAAAGGATTATACATAGATAGATACAGACAAATAAACAAGTGAATAAGTAAATGACTACTTTTATATATGTATATATACTGAAACACGGTGTATACTAAAATAAAAAGAGAGCTGGGATCAGCGGAGCAGGCGCCAATGCGCGCAGGAGCGCGCGCACGGCCATGACAAAAATATATACTGAAATGGTGGATCGAGTTTGAGAGCCCCTACAGTAAGGACTACGTATGGTATATTGGGAGTGTGTAAGGGACCCTAAACCCTGACCCCTACATAGACCCTACACCCTCAACCCTATAAACCCTAGCCCACTTTGTGCTAAGCTCTTCGCTGAGTCTCGGGTTTGCATGGTTTCGGCTTTTAGAGTTCGGCCTCCAGGATTCCTCTTACTGGTGATTAGTAGGGAAGTTAGGGGATAGAAGCCCTATATACGTAATCCCTACAGAATCTATTCCCTAACCCGCTACAAACCACCAGTGAGTCTGAGGGGCTTCGAGTTGCAGGGTGCAGGTCATTTAGATCTACTAGGTAGGAGAGCAGAGGCCTTTCATGAATAAAACGTTCGCATGAACCTATGAACTTGAACCCCAAGCAACCTTCCTAAACCCTCATTCCCATATATCCCTACATTACCCTTTATCAGGATATCCGCATCCAGGGACCGACCCCGCTGGAAGTCGATACACACATCTTAAAACGACGTAGTGGGATGGGGTGGGGGTTTGCGCGGTTGAGAGTGTTCCAAACGCCGTGAGGCTGGATGAGCCTTGGGCGAATTACCCTAAGCACTAAACCCTAAACATTAAGTATCTTGGCTTCTATGTTACACATCCAGTGTAGGCGAGCATGCAGGAGGAGAAGGTGGAGGCCAGTGCTTCGGCTTCGGGTTTAGGGATTTAGGGTTTATGGTTTAGGATTTAGGGTTTAGGCCTTAGGGTTTAGGATTTAGCGTTGTTTACGGCCTATGACGGAGAAAGGCAGCAGCAGAATTTAGAGGTGGTCATCTAGGCTCTTCTAGCCAGGTAGAAAAACTAGGGCTTCAGGATATCTACTGCAAATTCTGCCGTAATCAAGTTTGGTTTAGTTTCAAGCTTACTGCCCCAAAATGTGTGTGTCCTCCAAGATGTGAGCCTCTCTACACCATCCCCCAGACCCCTAGGATCCTGACTGCGAGGGCTATGAAGGGGACCCAGATTTTGAACATGCCCGCCTCTAGCCCCATCTTTACACCCAATTAGGTCATGTGTTTGGTTTTAGGGTCCCTGTCTTGAGATACCTCAAACTGGGTTCTGTCAAGATTTTAGCGTATATGCTAAGGTTTCTGGAAGACATCCAGCAGCACATCAAGTATTCAAGTTCCGGAGAATTGCTGCTGTTTTGGGGACTGGAAAGGTACAAGATTTTCTCCCAGCAGCATGGTAACAATCCTTAACACTAAACTTCTAAATCCCAAGTCGCAAAACTGTAAATTCTAACCCGCGGTGGGGTTCTAAGGGTCTAGCGGGAGCCTCTGCGCAGCATCGACTTGGGAGAAAGTTTGAAAGATTGTTTTGAGGTCATTCTGCTTCAGGGTTTTGGGTTTAGGGTTGGAAGCTTGGGGTTTAGGGTTTGGGGCCTGGCCTCGTGGCTGAGGGTTTGAAAGTTTAGGGTCATTTAAAGTATGCTCCAGCTACTTTGATAAGGATTGTAGACATCCCAATGTAGGTATTGTTAGGGTCAAACGCACTGTTTTTATCGATCACAAAAGCGAAATGTTTGCTTGTGCAAGCAAGGTTCATCCGTACGACGCCAAGAGCAGTCAAATTGGTCTAAGCTTCCACCAATTCCTGCCCGTCCCACCTGCCCTCCTCACAGTAACTATTCCCGTTATAGTCTAAACCCTAAACCCAAACCCTAAACCTTTCTATCCTAGTATACTGGGATGGGGTGGTTGGGTTTATCAGAGGGGGGGCTCCTAGCGCTCCACGTGCCAAAAAGGTGGGTCACTGGTCTGTACTTGGAGGGTCATTGGGACTTAGTAAGTAGGTTTAGAACCCCTATAACCCATATAGTAACCCTAGTTATCCCAATTCTTAACCTACTTACTAAGTCCGCATGACGCTCCAAGTATACTGAGGGGCACTGCAAGCTACCTCGTACAACCACAAAGCATATGACACCACTGAGATACCCACAAGTTAGCCCTCACATGACACCTTCTTCAAAGACAAGAGGCTTTGTAGCGCGCTTTTAGGCTGCAATGCCAGTTTGAGAGGGTAGATACCTGAGCTGAGCTGGAGGATTAGTTGCGGCAGCTCCTTGTTACTCTGCGCAGAAGCGCTCCAGCCCAGCCTCGAGCCGTTCAAATGCTCAAGGGCTTAGGGTTGAGGATCTGTTCCAGGAGGTGTCCGTGACTACGACAAATCCTAAGCCCTAAGCTTCACGGCCCAAGTTCGTTATTTCCTCCTGGACTGAGAGCCTTCGGGCTCTAGAGAGCAAAGGGATAATATTGGTATACAATATTGAGTTAAATAGGGGTTATATGGGGAAAATGGGAAAGCAAATGGAAGCTCCCTAAACCCTAAACCCTACTATAAGCAGGAGCAACCCGCGCCAGCACCCTCGGCGCAACCTGTCGCAGCAGCGGCCGACGGCTCGACGCTGTACCTGGCCAGAAGAGTGTTGACATGGGGCAAACTCCTAGCATCCCTCTTAGTAGCGTAGCCCGTATGATAGCGTCTAGGGTTTAGGGATAATGGTGCCCTATAAGGAGTTTAGACTATTATTCACATGGGGCTGGGGTGTACATTGTTGTTTCACGGGTAGCTACATGCAAGGTCTCGGTGCGAGCAAAAGGGGAATTCCTGAAGAACATTGGTGAGTGAAGACATTGGGTGCCCATTTGTTGAGACAATAAACCAGCAGTCTGTTCTTTGCTTGGGAAATAGTAGTGGAACTATACTTCCAAGAGTTTGTGGCCTTTTCTTGAGCAGTTCTAGATTTCCTTTGAATTACCCAAGAATCGCCAAGTAGCAGTTGAGGAGCTAGGGCAGCAATGGGTTAGGGAGGGTCCTCAAATGAGAGGTTAGAGGTTGAGTCAAGCAATCGAATAACGGTCTGGGCAGAGGATGCGTGATGGGGTCAGCAGAGTCTTGGTGGATTAATTACATCATATGGAAGCCCGAAAAAAGGCTTACAAAGAAGGCCTTCAAAGACATCTCTCCTTTTAAAAAGGCGACCATATCAGCTTCCATGCTTGTTGGTTTAGGCTTTCGGGTTTAGGGTTTAGGGTGGGTATCCTTTGTACCAAGAAACGATTAAGTGACGCTAGCCTCTCAGGTTAGCCGAGCTGCGCGTGTACCAAAGCGATGCCAGCAAGGTCAGGCATTAGGGACGTACAGTAGGAGCTTAGATATTTGCCAGTAAAGTATAGGGTTTAGGGTTTAGGGATATGGTATATCTTCGGTAAACGCCCACCCTGCAGTGGGTACCACAAGGGATTCTTGTAGCTATATTCAGACCTTATTAACCTCAAATTTAGGGGCTATTGCTGTAGAGGGGGTTGCCCTAAGTATGATCGTCCTAGATTCCTGGTATAACTACAGTATCACTATCACCAGTGCGGGGACTGCGAATAGACCTCAAACTGACATTGGTCATCGTTTAGGCGTGTGCATTGAACAGCTGGGTTCCTTTAAAGGGGATAGAGGGGATATATAGGGCTATTTAGACTTTAGGAATTAGGGCTCAGGGTTTCCCAACATAGGGGGTACCTTTCTTGCGGGTCCCAATAATATGGATTAGAGAGATTTTGGGTTTAAACTGGGGTCCTCCTTTTTGAGGGAAACTACCATATCAAAGCGCATGCAATGAAAACATGCCGTTGGGGCATGCTCTAATGTTGGCATACGCTGGGCAGTGCGTTTGATGTGGGTTGGAATTCATGCCTAAACCCTAAACCCTAAACCCTAGAGGATCCGGAATGAGAAGTTGTAGGCTGGAGTTTGGTTGGGTGGAAATTCGAAGAAGCCTCAATGTTGACCCTACATCCCAAAGCCTCACCTGTGACCCCAATTACCTATAGTTTTATGGGTTATACCTACCAATTAAGGGGTAATTACTATCAAACTGTAGGTAATTGGGGTTACAGGCAAAGCCAAAAGCCCAAGCGCCAAACTACTACATGAAGTACAAGTATTCCGATTTCTACTACCATTGTTCTTGTGGTTATTTTTCATGCAGGAGGATTACTTTGACGAAGCCTCCGGAGTTTGGGACATTGCGGGCTTGGAGTCTGACCTCCAACTTGTAAAGGCTGGGGTGCCGGGAAGAGGGTTTAGGGTTTAGTGGGCTCCAATAGGGCCAAGGAGGAGACCATGAGGTTTCGTCTTCAAGGCTGTGGCGCAGGGAAGGTTATGTCCTCAGGAGTATGAGATTATGAGCAAGCAGGGCAGGCGACCTAAACCCTAAACTCAATGAAGGCACCCAAATTGTTGATGTAGCCTGTTGTCTGAGACTTGGTGCCCAGACATGCAAAATTCATGGGTTCTCTTCGGATATGCCCCCCCAAACGCCGCTAAACCCTAAACCCTGTTTGTTTAGTCTTTTGTAATTTGAAGGCCATGTAGTCATGTTCAGACCCAACTGGAAGGTCAACGGGTTTGGGGCTGTTTAGGGTTAAGGATCCTTTGCTATGATGCTTAGCAGTTTCAAGCTCACAGGATTTTTCCGACTAAGTTTGAAAGATTGTCTTCACAGATCCCCTGAACCCTAAAACCTAAACCCTAAACCCTAAGCCCTAGGGAGGTTTACGGCTTACGAACACGTTGGGGGGGGTGGGGGGGTGGGCTCAAGAAGTGCAGATAAGTCATCCCCAGTACACCCTAGTCCTCAGTAGGGTTTAGGGTCTCGGGTTTGGGATTTAGGGTTTAGGGTTCAAGGCTTCGTAAGGTTCTCCAACACGCACAGCACATATTGGGAGTACTTTTTTATCAGGGTAGTTGGGGTTTCATTATCAGGCGGATGGGATTATCATGTTGGGGATTTAGCTCCTTCCTTGCAAGTTTAGGAAGAGCCCCAAAAACTAGAGAGCCCTTCGACTAGCTCTGTTTTGTGCACATCCTGCCTGAATAAAGCCTTCTCAAGCTGCCTTCAGCCGCCCAAACTTTAAGCCGACAGGGGCAGGTCATCGACAAGTTGGAGGCCTCCGCCGTCAAGGTCGGAGCTATTGATAGGGTATATACTGGGGTTATATAGGCAGTATAGGGTATATATTGGGGTTATATAGGGAGTATAGGGTATATTTCTTAGAAACTGCTTCATGATAACCGTGAGCAGAACAGATTGACAGCAGCAGCGCTTGAGAAGTAAATTCGACAGCAGTACTGGAAAAATGCTGGCGTGGCCTCCCGTCCTCGGCTGTTGAGCCGCAGTCCAGAGAAAGCCAATTTGAAGAATTGTGCAAGATGGTGCGTCTTAAGGGACCTAGTGTTGTTTGGGGACTGTAAGGCGTCAATTAAAAAAAGCACACTTTTTAGATTTCAATTTTTATGGCGGGCTGTCTTTTCTCCCTCATCAAGGACCATGTGAGTTGTAGTCTAAACTCCTGGTACCCCCCTTAGTAAGCCCTGTAATAGTACCCTATATAATGCTCTACATAATTAACCCGTTTTAAGGAGTGTAAACTACAGCTGATGTGCTTGGGTACTGCGGTTGACTTCAATCGCGTCATGACAGGACCACTGCATTTGGGTTGACACAGGTTTGTTCATCGGAGCAAGCATGAGCTGCAGAAGTTAAGGATGGTTTTCCACCATGACCCAGTATTTGTAGGTTAGGTCACTCGAAGTTTCAGGGCACGTGCTGCATTTGCGGGGGTTGTTGCATGTTAGGTGCGCATTGAAGTGAATGGTCCTCACATGTGCAACTCCACTCCTCCCGCGCTCCAGTTACACTAAACCATACTAAACCCAACTTTGACCCTTGATTTATGTCCTGTCAGAGGGCTGGGGAACTAGATGCGGCATAACAAAAGCACAAAAACAGTCAAACTCGCCAGAAAACGGCAAAAGTCTATCCACAAGTTACAGGTGAATGGCGCCAATGGCAAGAACGGAGCGAGCAACGGCGCTCACGACGACAAAAACGGCGTCAACGGAGCGAATCCAGTGCCTTGATTTGAATTTCCATTATTCCCTAAACCCGAAGCCCCAAGCCCAAGCACTAAACCCCCTTCTGGGCTGGAGGTTTAGGGCCTCGGGTTTCGGAGTCACATAGTCACAGATGCAGAGAGAGTTTGGCGATGTTGTGGGAAATTTATCCCCTCGAAGCCCATAAAATTTGTCAATGTTGTAGCTGTTGGTATGATAGGCTTTTTCAGGGCTTAGGTTGTAGGATTTTAGGGCTGAGGATCAGCAAGCCAATATCCAGATATCCAGGCCTCACATTTTGCAACCGTCTAATTTCTTCCAGGTTACCTTACGCGTTTCAAGCCTTGTGCTTCTTTGGCCTTTGTTTAGTCATTCTCTGTTTATTAAAGGAGTAAGCCACATGGTTTAGGTTGTAGGCTTTTCGGGTACAGGGTTTAAGGTTTTCAGGAGGCCGCTGCCATCGATTGCAAGAGTTAAGAACATGTTGCACTACACCATGACGGAAGGATCGCCAACCCCTAATGAGAAAAGCTTCAGGACGCCCTGACCCTGAGGGTCCAAGTGCTCAGTAATCACATTCAATATGGACTCTCAGGGCGAACAGGTGTTGGTATGACGCTTGACCCTAGACCTGAAACTGAAACCCAAGAGCTACCAAGAGCATAGTTGCTGAAACTTTGTTTGTTTTCTGGTAGTGGGTCTATGGTATCATCTTCCGCGTTGCACTTGCTGGTCTAGAGAGCTAGCTAGGCAAGGTAAGCATAGTGCTGACAGCCACGCTTCGTAGTCCCTCCTAAATGGTAGTTTCCCGACACAAGGGAACCCCAACATAGACCCCAAGATCCTATAATCCCTCTCAAAAGGTACCCCTGATTGTGGGAACCCCCGATATAATCCCAATAATAACGGTCTTTGTATATAATCTCGATGCCCTATGCAGTTCTTACAGTCGACAAAGAAACCTTGCCTTGCATCAAATGTCTAAGCCCGAGACCCTAAACACTAATCCGCAGGGACTACGCATCTCCTGGAACCCTCCAGCTCCCTAACGGTAGATATGTTCTATGTGCTATTGTTCACCACCATGGGAATAGTATGTAGTAGGAGATTTTCGGTGTTCAATATCAGGGGGAGGTGAGTGTTTGTGCAAGGGGCATGTTGCGATACCTAGACGGTGGGTTATCAAAATTGTGACCGGTTTTGGTGTGCCCTGTTTCATACGGTCCTTTGCATTCAAAAGGGGGCCATCGTCTTGACAATCGAGCCCTGAGCCTTGTATGTGTATACTGCAAATAGCCATACCGCTTCAGAAATATCATCTGCCTCACCCTAGACCCAAACATTTTACGTAAGTATATAACCCGTATATATCCCGTTATAGTAGTTTCCATTTTATTTTCCATTATCCCAATATTATCCCCAATACTAAGTAACCCCAAATGATTACCCCTCAACGCTACAGAGGGGGCCAATGGCTGTGAACATCCCTGAGCCTGGACCCCACCCCCAGTTTGGGTTGGTTTGAGGCTTTAGGGCGTACGTGTTTTTTGGTTTAGGGTTTAGGATGTTTTGAACCCTAGACCCCGAACCCCGCCCCCATCACAGTCACAACCGCCAAAGGCGAGCCAGCCAAAGGCGAGCCAGCCAAACGGCGAGAAGAGCCCCGCTGAGCTCTTTGCAGTGCCCCGGCATTTCTGGAGTCCTCCTCAAACCCTGAACCCTAAACCTTAACCGATATTGTAATGTGGCCTTCATGGCCCTAAACCTTTTAAGCCCCAAACCCTAACCCCTGCTGTTAAGTCTACTGTAAAGTGGCAACCCTAAACCCTAAACCCTAGTGTAATATGGCCATCCTTCAGGAGTTAGCGTGCAGGGTAGGTATCAACTTGCCAGCTCTTGCTGTGCTCCTCCCACCTGAACACCAACCTAAGGCTCTTGGACCCTCAGAGTTGCGGTTTAGGGTTTGGGGTTTAGGGTTTATAGTCCCCCTTAAGTAGATAGAATATGGGGTATATGGGGATCTTATTACAATATACCCAAAGCCGTATTCTATCTACTTAAGAGGGACTGTAGGGTGTTAAGGTTTCGCAGCACCCAAAGCCTCAACACTCCCTGGAAAGACAAGCAAGCGCTGACCCCCTGGACGCTAGATTCTAAGCCCCGGTTCCGTGCAATCCCTATGAAAAACTGCACAAGCCCAGTTTCCATGTCATGGTCCATTTTCTCTTCCATCTGATGCTCCGCTATTCTAAGCCCCATAAACCAAAAATTCCCTACATTGAATTGTCCTGCCTAAACCCCTTCAAAGGGCCCACTATATGCCCTACATACACTCAAAAACAATGGTACCTATTTATCCACACTTAACCCTAAACCCAGACTCTACATCTTGGAGCCCGACCCTCACAGTTGTTTAGGGTTTAGGGTCTAGCATAATTTTGGACCCTCTTTTGCAGAGGGAGTCGGAACGATAAAATTTCCTGGGGAGATTATTCTGAATCTGCTATTGTTTTCGGGTCGGAATAATAAACCATTCTTACCTAAGTAAGGCTTGCTTTCGAGGCCTTAAAACAGGTAGTCTGTACCTGTAAGGCCTGATATTAGAGAATCGGAGAAACCATAAACTCACAGACCCCAGCTCCATGTAAACCGCTCTTTCGGGATTATGCGAAGTCATACGGGCCGTCATTTTTTTTTTGGGAGGGGGGGG
>CAJNIZ010021669.1:68908-85055 GCA_905231905.1 Symbiodinium pilosum
GTAGTCCAGCAGAGGCCTGGATCCTTTTTCAGAAGTTGTTTCGGTGGCGGTTGTAATAACAATACATTTTGCTAACCCCTAAAGTTTCACTGGGATAGCTTCTATTCTAAATTGGTTCTAACTTGATTCTTCTTAGATTTCAGTTGGATTTTATATGATTTGAATTAGATTTCGATTGAACCGGATTTCAATTGATGTTTTGATGTTGAATTGAATGTGACTAGATTTTACAGTGGTGTTCATTTGATTTTCAGTTGGTTTCAATTGATTTAAATTTGATTGCAAGTGGTTTTACTTGAGTCTGAATTGCTTTTCAAGTAGGTTTCCAATTGAATTTGATTAAGTCTTAATCGAGCTGTAAGTAGATCTCATTTAAGTTGAACTAGGTTTCAACTGTTTTTGATTAGATTTAAGTTGCACCTAATTGGGGTTTAAATGGGTATTGAGTCGGTTTCAATTGGTTTGATGTCGGTTTCAACAGGTTTCATTGCTAACGGTAGTGCCGGCCGGTATTAATACTACTACGAAAAAAGAATATCTATCAGCTACAAGGCTACTACAAAGATTCATGTCTTTCTCGATTTTAATTGCGCCGCAAATTTGGGGGCTGGCCCGGCATTAAAGCGAATGCTCAATTGTTGAGGGGGGGTCCCCTATATACAAAACAGGATCCAACATTACCGCCACGCCCGACCGACCTCACCCCAAATGGTGGTCCACAATTGGAAGACTTCAAAATAGGCTTTACTTGATTTATTGAATGAAGATAAGCTATATTCTATAATCCCTATCCATGGCAACTGCCCAAGTAGTCACTTTCCCAAATAATAGCCCCTGCTGAAGACAAACATTCTCCTAAATGTATGATGGCACCACACTGGGCAGGTTGATTACTAGGATAATCCCTATGAACCCCTTCAGAAGCCCAACTTCCATCGGATGTTCCGTTGTCTTTTAAGTGTGGTTCTCCATTATTTGGGGGTAAAATCCGCAAACCCTAAACCCCAATCCCTAAACGCTTAGACCGTAAGCCCTGAAAGGAGGAGCGGACTAAATTCCTAAAAGGAGGAGCAGATTAAATTGGGCCCAGGAGCCCTAAATCCTAAACTCCCTAAACCCTAAACCCTAAACTTCTAAAAGGAGGAGCTTTTTTGAATTGGGCCCAGGAGCTCCAAGAACTTGACTCCTCCATCTGCAAGGCCATTTTTCCGGGGTTCAGGGAAAGGGTGCAGGGGGTAAGTCTCTAGGGCTTTAGGGTTGTGGGGTTAGGGTCGAGGGGTTAGGGGGTTTAAGACTGGGTGGAGGGCGTTCATGGTCTGGTGCTTAGGCTTGAAGGTTCCGAACTTTGGTTGGGACGAGGGTTCGGGATTAATATTTTAATCCTAAACCCTAAAACCCTAAACCCTCAACTCTAAAGGGTTCATGGTTTAGGAGGCTGGGGTTTCCGCGAAGCACTTTTTTGGTTCAGAGGGTTTAGAGTTTAGTCTAGTCGCGGAGAAGAAGAGTCAAAACAAGGCAGTTAGCACATGTCTCCTATTTTACCCAGCTCCACTCTACCTAGTGCCTCAGCTCAAAAATCCTGACGCACTAATCCCTATTCTCTTTCTGCGACCTCTCGGAGTCTCAGCCATTCTTACCGCATTCGCCCTGTACCTGAAGGAGGATTACTACGATGACGCCGCAGACATTTGGGACGTCCAAGGGATCAAAGATGACGCTTGGAAACTTCTTACCCGAGAACCTCCTTGGGGCTTGAAAGGCGGGTTGTACGGTAAGTAGTCTCGAATGGAAGGTGGTTGGAGGATCAGGAATTTGCATCAAGCAGCAGAGGGACCATCATAATCGCTTTATTCATGGGGTCCCCTATTACCCCCCCCCATACCTCCCCCGCCCGGGTTCCCTCTTAGAAAAGGTTTGTTCAGGAGTGCGAAGGGCAAATTAAGTTAATCACAGGGGTGGTATACTTTGGGGGAACACATGGTTTATACTCCTCTCTGTCGGAGATGCGGCCTTCCTACTCGAAGAACCCTGCACACAGCTTGTTTCAGCCTGATTTAGCTGCAATCCCCACCGAAATTGGGGTTTAGGGTTTTGTGACGTGATAGCCATTAGCGTGGCCACTAGCACGACCACGACCACTACCTGAAGCCCTCCTGCTTCTACTGCTGCTACAATGCGATTGGTTACGACTACTGCTACTCTTGCTGCTGCTACTACTGCCGCTGCTACTACTACTCCTTCTCCTATATACCCCTACCCGTATCCTACTCTTCCTACTACTCCTGTTGATGCCCATGCTATGAAAATCCTAAAGCTGAATCCTAAGCCTAAACGCTGAACCCTACATCCTAAACTCTAGACTCTAGACACGAACTCTGGAATCCTCTTACCCTAAACCCTAAATCTTAAACCCCCAGCCCTAAATCTTAAGCCCCTTAACCCTAGAACCTTAAACCCAATCCCCTAAACCTTGAGCCAGCCTTCACGGCTACCTTCGGACCTTGTCTTGTCTTACATGATCCCTAAACCCTAAACCCAGCCTTCATGACAAAGTTAGGACCTTGTCTTGTTGAAGAACAGCCGACAGCCAGATCCCGAAGGACTGCGCTGTCCTCCTTGGGGTAGGGTTCAGGGCTCAAGGCATTCAACGGGTCATAGAAGGGTATGTGGGTTTAGAGTTTATGGATACTACCGCGGAGAATGACATGAAACCGAAAATGGATTCAAATAAAATGGTTGGGATTATGTAGTGGCTTGTAGGGATTCTATGGGCCATTGTCAGTATTAGGCTTATGGAGGGACCATTAAGGGTGGACATAGGGATTTAGTATATCCCTTAATTAGTATACCCCCTATTAAGGAACCCACGTCCATGAATAATATGGGAAGTGTTGACTGTAGGTCATATGGAGGTTCATCTAGAGGTCTTTTGGAGAAGTGATTTATATCCTGCATTATAAGGAAGAACGTAAGGGATCTTTTTCTTCCATAGTGGCCTGTCTGGGAACAGGAAGTTTTTATCCACTACAATTTTGGGGGATAATGCTTATGGTTTTTGCGATTAAGTATACTTCTTCCTTCTTCATATTTTTACTTATTATTACAATTATTGCCACCACCATCATGATTTCTATGGTTGCTACGCTTGCTCTTTTTTTTTGCTTAGTATTCTCATGCATAGTTTTGCGAATCCTTGTGACCCTGATTGCTAAGACCACTGCTATCACCGATTAACAAGTCGTAGCTGATGCCACCACTGTTTGATTGATGCAGACGTATGCTTTGCCCGTGTGATTTTCTTCCAAGGTGCACAGGTGGGAGAGAGAACTTGCCGCCACCTCCTAACCAACTTTCCCCGGTCCGAACAGTTGCAAAATACTGCGTTCATAGTGTTGGAGACTTCCGTTGAGCATCAAATGCTGTCAATTACAGTTCTTAAGGCTTTCAGGCAGCCCGTTGTAGGCTTCGCTGAAAAAGGCGCACCAACCGCAACAAAAGAACAAAACGAAAGCCAGCAAATCAAAGCAAGATGAGCCCACATGAACTGGGCATCACTAGGGTTATATTGGGTCATATATAGGGGGTTCTATGGGGTTATATAGGGGGATATGTAGGGTTATATAGGGGGTTACATAAGGTTATAATACAGGTAGTACTTCAAATGAACTTGCACCCCCATCCCTAAGCCTACACTCTATCCCCTAAAACATTTACCCTATTCCATGAACGTTTAGCCTTTAGCCTTATGTCTTACTCCCTGCGCCCTATGCCGCCCAAAGCCGCACACCCTAAACCCTCAATGCTGCAATCCTCTTGAAGCCTATATACCCTTAGCCGCCCAAGATCCTAAACCCCACATATCGCCATATCCCCTATCCTCCATATAACCCCTCTAGCCTCTTCAAAAGAATCGTTGATACAAAAAAACCTGCATGACTTTACTGAAATACCACAACTCCCAAGGTAGAAGGTACTTAGGGTCATGCAGGCCAGGCTTGCCCTAAACCCTAGACCCTACCTTTTCCTACTCTTAATGAGGCCTCTTAGCTGAGTTGCAGCGCTTCGCGCCGGGCGCGCTTCGAGACGACTACTACTCCGAGGTCTCTGCCTGTTCTGGGCTGCTGTTAAGGAACTTAATTTGAGTTAGGGTTTAGGGTTTAGGGTTTTCAGTCACCATATATTGGGGAAACCATATTAAAATTACGATTTATACCCAGTATGCTAACTAAGTTTAAGTTTCTTAGCAGCTGAGGTCTCTACCTGTTTTGTGAGGTATAATGTAGACCCATGATTAATAACCCCCCTCCTTTTAAGGGCCTAAATATAAGGATCCCTCCTATATAATCCCTATTAAGGAGAGGGGGTACATTAATCAGGGGTCTGGGGTTAGGCTTTGGCAAGGCAGGGCTTATAATTGGCTTACTTGGAGGATCTTTTGACTGAGTAAGTTTGCCTCTATCCCTAATGACCCCTATTATAAGCCCTCTAGCCCAAGTTACTAAGTAGACTTACTAAGTCGAGGGATCCTCCAAGCAGGCTTGGGGATTGAGATTTAGGGCTCATAGGTTTCATCTATTGTGGCTGCTTATGTACGGCTTCTATTTGAAAGGCTTAGTGTTTCGGACTAGGGGTAGGGGCTCAGGATTCTGTAACTATCGAAGGCTTACCACTCGTCCTGATTGAAAGTTGATTTTTCACGGCATTTAGGGTTCAGGGTTTAAGGATTGGAGAAGGAGTCGGCAATTCGGGTTCTCATAAGCAGTATGTTCTAAGTGGACCCCCCACCCTGTAATAGTGGTATACTGGAAATACAAGAGGACCCTAATGTAATCCTTATTATCCCTCAAAGTCACTAATACAGGTTGGGGGTTCCTCCTAAAGTATGTTTAAAGTAACATACGGGTTACGGGTTGGTACAGGGATGGCTTCCTTCAGTCTCTGCAATCGGGAAGCAAGTATCAAAGTCTATTTCTTACTGATCGTTTAATATCCAGCAACTCACTGGCAACGCCTAAGCCCTAAACCCTAGGTATCGCTGTGCTCCACTGTCTTATGTAATGCTGCTGCTCGCATTTTTTCTGACAGTTTCATTCGCTGAAGGCCTATAAGGGGTTTCCCAAAACTAGGGGCACCTTTTTCGCGGAGGGTCCCCATAATAGGGCTCTAGTATTTCGGTTTCTATATGAGGGTCCCCTATGTTGGGAAACTACCATAAATCCCAACCACTAGATGCACATGCGTATGGCAGCAAAGTTTGGCTGTCTTTGAGGCACGCGCACCATCACCCCAGATGAGGAATCACCCAAGGATTCTAGAGGACTGAGACAGTAGTCTGTACTAGCTCTCCGATTGAAGGATCCTTCATCTCCAGCATCGTCCCCCAAATCCTGTTACTGCATTCGTGCATGATTCCTATACCACTTACATGCAATTACAACCCTTGTGCACTTCTACCAATCCCCTTATTTGGGTTCATATGCTGGCTTTGCCCTTGGACGCTGGAAACTGCCACATCATCTTAGTTTCCATTCTATGTTTCATGTTCCCCGTAAACGCGGAGGCCACCAAGGAATGGGATTTGGAAGGGCTGGAGGAGGACCTCCGCCTCTCCCGAACCGCGGCTGCAAACGAGGGGTGGAGTGGCGATGGGGATACATGGGTAGTTCCCAAAATTAATGTCCCATTTTGGTACACCCAAATATTAGGTGCTGTAATATAACTGTAACCCAAAAGGGGCCCAGAATTTGAGAACAGCCCATGTGGATTACTGTTGGGATCCGATTTTCATTTCATATTCGCGAGAGGCAAGCCATGGTTTGTTCCTAAGTTTTGAAGGTCGTTGAAATGATGATTCAGAGTCTTGGAGTCAAGAGGATTTCAGGGTAGAACAACTGAGGAGCCATCCGGTTGTAGGACTTGGATGTTTGGGGCTTAGAGTCTAGTTTAGGCCTAAACCCTAAGCCCTAAACCGCTCTGCCGGGCAACTTGAGGGGGATGCCACCCAGGAGTCCCATGCAAAACTTTTGACTACGTAGATCTTGGGATTCTCAGGGTTAATTGGGAGTTTAGGGTTTACAACACTCTGCGTCGGATGTAAAGTAGTAGTTTCTGGAAGTCAGGCCTCGTGTTTTCCGTGTCTGGAGGAAGCAACATATGATGCATGTTTGGGTTGCCTACAGCGTCGTAGGAGGCTCTAAGCCCGAAACGCAGGTTGTTGAAACCTGCTCACAAAGAAATAAGAGCTTCGATTATGGTGCGAAGCGCGCTTTAGGATGCATTCCTCAAGTTTTAGGGAAGTTCAGGTTCATGGTCTAGGGTGGATTGTTGAGGAACTTACGTCAAGTTACGAGAATAAGGAAACCCTATCACGTATGGCATAACCACATTGTGGTAACTTCATCTAGACTCCCCAACAGGAACCCAGTTTAGGAAACATCCCTTACCCCTAAACCCCAAACTCTTAATCTTTAGGATACGCTCCTTAGTTGAGGGGGCTTTGAGGCTCTGGATAGCGACACGCTGAGCAGAGACTTCAACAGGCAAACTTAAGATCCTGAAAGGCTCCAGCTTAGACATGTAGGCTTCAGGGTTTAGGCGGTGGGGGTTTGTAGGGAACAAGGGAATGCATTCTGTAGGTGTTACATAGGGACTAGAATCCCTGATTCCCTCCTAACCATCAGTCAGTTTAGGTGGGGTTCAGCTTGTTTGGTCGCCTATATAGCTACCCATACTTTTTGGGAGAGCTAAGGAGCTAGGGATAGTCTATATCAATACAATAAGGGGAGCTAAAGAGCCCAGGAATCTCCAAAACCATTAGGGAGATAGTATAGTAGTCCCTTGTTCCTTAGGAACCTTAAACTTAAACCCCAAGCCTTAAACCCAAAACCCATATATGCCCCAAGGAGCACGGCACCCGGTCTTTCAGCGGTAACTGCCGGGCTACATCCTCCACTTGGAGGCCGTGCACACACCGACTGAAGAGTCAGAACTCCTCCATGGGTTTAGAAGCAATTTGCTCTGCCCCCTAAACCCAAAGCCCTAAACCCTTGGATCTGTTTTGGGGTATTACGGTGCAAAGTTTCTGGTCTGGGCGCTGGGTCTGCATGGGGATGGAATCGTAGGTCCCTAATCTGGGACCCTTGGCAACCCTCAGGTTATAGGTATACAGGATGTGCTAGGTATACAGGGGCCCAGGGATTAAGGGAAAATTGTAAGGTTCATGGTTCTAGCCTTGGATTTAATTAGCCCTAAACCCATGGTTTGGGGTTTAGGGTCTAGGGTTTTCTATGACAGCCTAACAGTGTACATCATCATCTCTGTGTTCGAAGTCTTCCAGAATAATCCCCGTTTTAGAGTTTAGGGCTGCGAGTCCTTTAATCTGAAACACCGCAGCATCTTTGGGCTAGTTTGGGTACTGCCCCCACCCAGTAACAGTGTATCTTAGGGGTCCTATTAAGGGCTATATATAACCATATTAAAATTATTATCCAACTGTTACTGAGGGGGGGCAGTACCCAAGGGCTTGTATAAGAACATGTCATATTGGGGGTTGGGGGTGTTGGGGATTGGGGAAAGGGATTCACAGAAGAACCTTCTTTTGCTCTGCCAGGGCCGAGACGTAAAAGAATGGAAGGTTGTTCTTTCTTGTGGCTCCTAAACCCTAAGCCTGATAAGCCCTAAACCCTGCGTACGGGCGAGGATTCGCATGTAGTCTCTGACTTGGTTGTGACGGGAATGTGCCGGGAATGTGGGTATTTGCCAGAGTAGCTTCCGTTCTTGTTTCCATTCCCTAAGAGCCACTAGTAAGAACATGTGTGGTTAAGGATTTAGGGGTTTAGGGTTTTGGATTTTGGGTTTAGGGTTCAGAGGGTTTATAGAAATTAATTAGGGTTTGTCAATTTAGAGTTTTCTGTTTAGGGCTTAGAGCGTCCTGGCAACCCTTTGAGCCGAGGCTGTCCGCTTTGGAATCCCAAAGTTGGTTTAGGGTTTTAGGGGTTTAGAGTTTTAGGGGTTTAGGGTTGTGGGGGTTTAGGGTTTTAGGGGTTTAGGGTTTCGGGCGTTTGGTGCGTATGGGCGCCTTCTCAAAAATCATCTTTTTTGGTGCATGATGGAAGCCCCCTATAATCCCATTCGAATCCCGGCACATGGACCCTTGTTTTGAAATTTGAAAAGGCCTCTATCCCCCTGATTTCAGGACAGGTCCGGAAGTTCGTTTATCACATTTTGGGATCGGCGCTTTGAACAAACCCTCGACTAGGCTGTTCTAAGTTACGAACCCTTTCATGTCCCATGTTCAGTTCTGCCCCGAAGGACTCTTTACCAAGGTAACCACCCGCCAAGGTAGTTTCTCGAACTGGTGTGCCGCTTGCACTGAATCCCATATGGAAATCCATGGCACCAGGGGTGGGCCAGTGCAGCAAGCTCTGGGGCACATCCCATGTGTTGCGGTTGGTTGGCCAGCATGGAATGAAGGAATGGATCCGTGTAGTAGTCGGCAAGACATGTGCCCCCTGCAGTCCCTGCATGACGCTTGCACTCTGTAATTTTGAAACACCGAACACCAGAGCCTCCACCACACACTCAAGAACAAAAATCATGCGACTGCCAAATCATGCGCCTGAAATCCCACAGCCCATTAACCTCCGAACCCCCACAGAAGCCCAAGACGAGAAGTCTCCAAACACCCCTAGTTTTCCTCAGCGTGCCTTCCTAAGCCCCAAATATCGAGTTCCAAAGACCCCACGCCTGAAACCCAACCGATTTCTATCGTTAATAATTATACGACCATTATCGCTATTATTATTACTAGGTACTATTAATTACTTTTGTTGCTACTATCATTTACTATCATTAATTGTTTCTATTACAACTATTCGTACTACTATCCAAACCCTCAGCCCTAAAACACCCAACACCCAGCCCCGCAACAGGATGCCTTTCAAGAAGCAGTAGTAGTGAGGATAGTACCAACGCGCCCGGCAAACAGACCGGCCAAGCGTTCGCAGTGTAGGATTTTAGGGTCTAGGGTGAGGGGGTCTCAGGGTTTCTAGGTCTTGGGGTTGTAGGGGTGAAAGGTTTAACGCTTCAGGGTCAAAGTCATAGGCATAGCAGCCTGAACGCCCTTTCTCGCCGGTGTGTGGAACGTTGGATCCTCGTCCTTCGACGAAACCAACATTTAGCGACAGCGACAGCATTGCAGGACAAAACAGCTTCCTTGGCATTGAAAGTTATGAAGGGGCCTAAACGGGCCGAAGGCCCAAGCAATTGGAATGCGTTATAGTGGTACGGGCTACTTGTAGTATGCAAGAGTTAAATGGGGTAGGACCTGGCGAACAGTTCAGGTATCACCATTCACCTGCCTCCACCTACCAACGTTTCAGAGTGTAACGCCTAGCAATGAATAGGTTCACACTATTACGCTGTAGATGGAGCCAAGGTACATCCGAGACCCTGAGGCCCAAAACCCTACAACCCTATACACTCCCGGAAACTAATATGGAAACCCAGAAAGGGCCCTATAAAGACTACAGTCCTTCTGAAAGAGGACTATATGAGTTTCCATGTTAGTTTGGGGGAGTGCAATATGAACATGACCCCGCCTCTTGAGGAACCCCGGCACAGAAGTTTGATTCCTGTGTTTGGAGCTGGCTGTGTGTGTAGGACCAACTTCACGTGGCGTAGGGCTCAAGGAGCCTAAGGCTAATCATAGGGTTCCAAGGGACGCCCCGCGCATGGCAACACCCAAAATGAGGGACAGTAAGGGACTACTAAGGCCATACTAGAAGTCATCAGGGCTTAATTTTGGGGTTTATTTTTGGAGTCTTAAATGTGGGGCACCCTTGTAGGGACCCTGCGGTTTGCGGAATTGGGCTTTTGCTTAGATCCTGTGTCTCTGCCCCTTCTAGTCCTAGATTCCTCTTTGAAAGCGCACATGAACCATGTCTTAGAGTTTAGGGTTTAGTCATGATCATGATCATCACCATCATCATCATGGTCATGTCGGGGTTGTTACTTGTGGCATGATTTGCCCGCGCAGGACTTAAAGGGGTTAATGATGCCAGGGCATCTTCAGTTTCCTATACACTCCCCCAAACTAACATGGAAACCCATATAGTCCCCTGTTAGAAGGACTGTAGTCTTTATTGGGCCCTTTTTGGGTTTCCATGTTAGTTTCTGGGGGTGTAAGAGGTTAAACCCCACATGCTACGCTCCCATGTTGTCCCCCCCGCCCGCTGTACTGACTCCCCCTCCTACTACTCCCCCCCCCAAGGTTCCCCCATGCGCAGCCGTAGTTATCGTCCAATGGCTCTAGCTAAGGGGGTAATCTGTGGGTGGGGTAGTATAGCGGGCGGGGGCGTAGTAGGGGAACCCATGATACTTAAATCCCATATAAACCACCCTAAAACCGTATGTCAATCTTATACAAACTCTATATAAACCCTAGAATATAAGATTTGCAAACGTTCAATACACCCCCTAAATTCTATATACTATATACACACCCTGTATAAGCCGTAAGTAAACCCTATATAACCCCTATGAACCCTAAACCTATCAACCCTATAAGAACCCTTTGGGGCCATGTCAGGGGCCCCAGTATCGTCACTGTAGAAATGCTGTGACCCTCCAGCCCCCCATGGTGTGGAAGAAGGAAATCTTGCACCATTAGCATCTCTAACATATTGTAATTCCTCGAACACGCAGCATACAAAGTGGTGCAAGATTTCCTCCATCCAGAGTATCTAGTGGCGCATGGTTCAATCCTTTCCGAAAAATCAGTTTGAGGCTTGAAGTTTTTGAGATGCGGAAGCCTCCCTAAACCCCCCTAAACCCTAAATCCTAAACTCTAAACCCTAGTCAGCAGACCTTGAACCCTCAAAGTTTTCGCCAAACATCGCGCGCCTTAAGCATTGTCCCACTTCATAGAGCTCCCAAACCCAAACCCGAAAGCTTCCAATCTTACTGGGGGCTAGCAGGGGAAAAGGGAATAAAGGGAATACGAGAGAGAGAGAGAGATATATATATATATATACACAGGGTAGAGGGTTTAGGGTTTGGGGTTAGTTGGGAATAATAAGAGATTATGTTATATAGGGGTTATACAGGGAGTATATTCCCATATTCCCTAATTAACCACCAGTAATAAACCTAACATGCTGTAGAAAGGCTGCAAACGCTGAGAGGAGAGCCCTGACGCAGAAGCTGCACGGCTGCGGTTCTGAGGGCTTTACTTGGAGGGTCAGGGGGACTTGGTAGGGTTTAAGGTTTAGGGTTCAGGGTTTTAGGATTGAGGGTTAAGAGCTTAGACTCTAGAGTGAAGGGTTTAGGGACAGGGGAACTTGGTAGGTATACTTATCACCCATCACCCCTCTACGTAAGCCATACATTAACCCCAGTTATCCCTATGAAGCAACCAAATTTCCAAGCCCCCGTGCCTCTCCAGGATCCTGCTGGTGCGTAGGAGTGGAGTTGACAGATAAGGTTATGTGGTTCTACAGGATATGGACCCCCTGAAAAATTACATATGTCCCCACATGTGGGCGTCTATGGGGAAGATTCCATTTTAGGGGGTGTGGCTGCGTTTGCGTTGCGTATCTTGATCGTAGCTTACGCCTGATTTACGTGCCCCAAGCCCCCTAAGTGTGGTTATGGCTGGTTCACAGTTGCAGTTATTGTACTTATCTAATATATGACTGCCCTGGCCCTAAACCCTACAGTAAACCCTAAACTGCCCTGCGCTTGCAGGTAGGATGGCCCTTTCTAAAGACTTTACAGGGGTTGTGTAGTTTGGGATATAGAGGGCTATGTAGGCCCCAAGCCCCTGAACCCTAGCCCGCCCAGGCTTCAACCACGCATGAGGTTATGTAGGCATATGGGTGGTTGTCAAAATTATGGTCCCTTTTTGGGTCTCTATTATAATACGGCACCTAATATTTAGGGTACCCAGAAAAGGACCATAATTTTGACAACCACCCATATGAGCTCCTTACAACCCCTATGATACTTCACTGAAAGGCCCTCTATAAAGCCCCCTTTTAAGGAGTTTAGACTATAGCTCATCTGTGGAAGAGGATTTCTCTACCAAAAGTTACCTGGCATTCTCGTAATGGCCTCACGTCTGACTTTGATTCATGGACCCTGAACCCTAAAGCCTAGCATTGTTTAGAAAGTTATAGAGAGCTCAAACAAGCTCACCCTCACTCACCCTAAACCCTAATTTCTCCATGCAGCTGTGGGTTCCTGTGGGGTGGGATTGAGGTTCGAGGTTTGAAGGGCCCAGAGCTGTACCCGGGTTCGGTACTCTGCAACGATTTACCAGAGAAAGCGCTCTAAGGGAACATAATCCTTACATCATCCCTATATAATACATTCCCCTATTCCCTACTATATAACCCTCAGCCCTAACACGTAAACTCTAAAATGAGAAAATGCAGCCTCTGGAACCCTGCCGCCAAGGCTCTTCTGCGAGAGACCGGATGGATACCCGGCCGCAAGGCGTTTGATATCTGACGTCTCACTGTAGCAACCCTGAAGCCCGCACCTCCCAAGTAAAAACAGACAACCCCTACATAGGGTTTAGGGTTTAGGGTTTAGACAACCCCTAAACCTTAAACCATGCCCCTAAACCCTAAAACGTTCTGCTTGCAGTCCTAAACTGTAAGCTCGACGGGCTTCCCCACTGGAGGGCTCTCCTATGATCCTTCATCCTTTGAAACAGGCCTACTTTGCAGAGATCCTAAACCTTACCTGGACCCCAAAAGTATGTAAAATAATGGCCTTTATGGCTGTTACTATGGGTTTAAGATTTTTATTTTACATACTTTTGGGGTTTAGGTAATTTTTTTTTGCAGAGGGCTGTTGAATTCAGAAGCCGGATTCTAGATCGCCTCCAGCCGGTACCTCTTGTGTTAGGGTTTAGGGTTCAGGGTTAAGGGTTTAGGGTATGTAGGGTTAAGGGTTTAGGGTTAAGGGTTTAGGGTTTAGGGTTTACAGGGTTTAGGGTGTAGGGTGGCTAGCATGTTTTGATGGCCTGCGCCTAAACCCTAAACCGCCCGCTCCACCAGCTTTACCCTTACCTGAGAAACTGAGCCCTAATGAAGGGGGCTCTTCCGAAGCAGCTCGGGTGCCTGAATGAATAAAATCGGCTTTGGGGCGTGTTCTGCTGCAGTACTATAGCGAGAAAAAAAATTGCAAGGGGACAATGCTGGTAACCGCTCCCTTGCAAAACTTAAACCCTTAACCACCCTAAACCACCCTGACCCCTAAACCACCCTAACATTAAGGGGGTTTTCCGGGGCTCAAGCATTCTGACGAGCACTTATACTTTAGGATTAGGATTTAGGGCTCATGATTTGGGGCTTAGAGTTTTCTTTTAAACGGGGCCAACAAGGATCATCCAAAGAACGAACAAGGGGGTCTGAGGTGGCTTATGCACATCAAAAAGGATCAGGAATCTCCATGGTTTCCTGAATAGAGTTTATGTTTTTCACAAAAAGAAAGTATATAAAGAGATAGTGTTGCTTCTAATTCATTGATTTACTTCGATTTTTGTTGAGTTTCAGGCGGTGTTAACCGTGTTTGGTTTGGTTTTTAATCGGTTCCATTTAGATTTTTGCTTCGGTACACACTTTGTTTTTGGATTCGGTTTTAATTAGTTTCAGCTGAGTTTTACTTGGTTTTATTCTTAATCTGTTTGAAGTTGATTACAAAGTCTTTTCTGATGTTCGACAGATTTGAACTCAATCTTGGCAAGATCTTATGTGTTAGTTCACTTCGAGTTCAACTGTTCTTAGCCAGGTTCTCAACTGTTCTTTTCTGGGTTGGCATTCGGGATACTTAAATTTGTTCCCTTATTGGTTTCATCAGGACCCTAGATGTTAATATTTTTCTCAAATGCTCCAAAGGCCAGCCAAGTTTTTAACGCGATTCTATCGAGGTGGCCATTTGAGCTATAGGCTAAACTCCTTAAAGGGTCTTTATATGGGGGATTATATAGGGAAGTATTATAGGGGTTATTAAGGGGGCCACTAGGAGCTGAGACTATAGCTCATTTGACTTTATGATGCGATTTTGGCTGATTCTAATGCGATTTCTATGTGGTCTGCATTTGGATTTCGATATGTCTTAATACGTTTCCAAGCAGGTTTCAACTCGTTTTTAAGTTTTTGCTGCTCTACAATTGGTTTAAAGTGGTTGTATTGGTTCATTTCAGGTATGTGCCAGCTGATTGAAATTATGTTAAGGCTTACTTGGTTTAACACGACGTCTTTCTGATTTATGTAGGTTTTATTTGGAATTAAATAGTTTTCGTTGGTTTCGATTAGAAACTAATTAGCAATTAGTTGCCTTTGATTAGATTTGAGCTGATTTTTCAGCTAGGTTTAATGGAATTAAGACGTTTTCAACAGTTTACCAGATTAAGCTGTGTTTAACTATTTACATTAGGTTTTACTATGCTTTAGTTCGAATTCAAGCCAGGTTTATGGGAAACATGTCTTCGAAGGGAGCCCTGTCCAATTTTTCAGATAAATATCCTTCCAATATCACATGATTTTTCAGTCCGCGGATGCTTTGATGTATCACAGGGGAGTGTGTGCCCTAAACCCTAAACCGCGTAAGATTTAATGTGAGGGGGCAGCGATTCAATATTTAGCCTTTGACCTGAACTTCCCCCCTATGGAGTATCGTCTACAACTCCTAGTATCTCCTTTCATACCCCTACAGTACAGGGTTGCGGGTGTGGAGTTGAGGGTTTAGGGTCTAAACTCCTAGTATCCACCTCAATCAGCCCTGTAATGCTCCCGTATAGAATCCGTTTAGATTGTAGCTCATATTACCATGGCACTCCGGACGGCTTCCTTTACAAGGGGAAGTCGTCTTCATAAAGCCCTTTTTGGGGGTCCGTGTTTATTTGGGAGGGCAACTAACAGCCCTACTTTCTGAACAAGCCACCCAGAGCTACCCATCCCAACTCCTAACCCAAAAGCCCTAAAGCCCAAATCCATGATTTCTAAACCACTTCACCTAAGAAAACAGCCAGAATTTGACACCTTAAGCCCTGAACCCTAAAGCCTAAACCCTACATCCTAAACCCGAAAAACCCACAAACCCTAAAACCCCAAGCCCTAACCTAAAACCCTAAACCCTGAAACCTTAAAACCCTAAACCCAAAACCCTGCCGCACCGGTTGGACAGCCTTTGAGCCAAGGCTTCTGCGACCGCCTCAGTGATGCGCTGCGGCGACAGTTACTGGGAAGCTTCAACCCTTAGGGCTTATAGGGTTTTAGGGTTTATTACCGTTACTTAGGGTTTGGGAAGGGGGGGGGGGTCGTTTTGGTTTTAAGATTTTTTAAAATTAAGGAAATTTGGGTACCCTAAGTAATGGTAAGTTTATATGGGCTTGAGGGTGTAGGTAGGGCTTAGGGTTTAGGATTTAGGGTTTAGGGTTTAAGTGTTTCGGGCTTTGGATGCAGGACCTAGGGCCAGGGTTTAGGATCTAGATTTTTTGGTTTAGGGTCGAAGTACCCAAGTTGTAAGATCAAATGCCGTGCTGCTTTGGTATACAGGATATAGAGCTTTACTATTATTATGGTACTTGGACCAAACAGGGAACTTAGCGTTCGGAGTTCAGTGGAGTTTAAGGTTTAGGGTTTGGGGTGTTATCGGTTTAGGGTGTAGAGCCTTTCAGCTCGGACTTGTAGAACCAGAGAGTTTATGGCTTGTTTGCGTGTTTAGGGGGTGGGTGTCACACCAGTGTGTAGGATGTTGTCTCTGCGTTACGTAAGAGCCGTCAGCGGGTAGGAGTCAGCAGTTGTACGACCTCGTGGCACTTGTTTTGCAGCTGCGTTGTTTTTGTCAGCCTGAGCTTGGGAAGTTAGGAAAATTCACCTTCACCAAAGCTAAACCATTTAGCCCCAGTTCTAGCGGACAGTAATCTGTACAGGCGCCCTTTTGTAAGGGATTACAATAGTACCCTCCCCCCCAAGGTACCCCCCAGGGTTTAAGGAGCTAGTAAGGACTATATGGGGCTTAATAAGGCCTAATAGGGTTCTAAATCTGGGGGGGTACCTTTGGGGGGGTACTATTGTAATCCCGTACTTTTGGGGCATGAGTATTCGCGTTCCTAGAAGTATTCTTGAGAAAGCCT
>CAJNIZ010021680.1:0-21794 GCA_905231905.1 Symbiodinium pilosum
TGTTGATGGGCAAAGTTGTCGTATACAGAGATGCGATGTGTCAAGTCTCCCCTTGTGCCTGCTTCTCCCTTCCCTACCCTTCCCCAAACCACAGATTTACTGCCTCCAGAAGTACCCACAGAACACTTATAGGCGCTACAATTACATGGCAAAGCCAAGCCATGAAAGATTTGTTCCTTTTGAACTTAAAAGTTGACGAATGGCGCCAGGATCCGAGCGAAACATATTATGACACATTATGAGTAGTAGCCTATGTCATTCCGCAATCGTTACATAAACAAAACGGAGAAATGCGTGCCTGCTTGCATGCGTGTAGTTAGACGCCAGGGCTTATGCGCTATATGCGGTTTATTAAGTTTTTTGTTCTATTACAAGAAACCTTTCCATGTAAAAATCTTGGGGGAGACCTCTCCTTATGTGTTGAATACAGCTGAGAGAAATAGAACATGGGTCTTTAGTCCCCAGATCGAGCAATGCATTGATATGAATCATGCAGTGCATTTTGTAAAAGAAGCATGCAGCTTCACAAGCCGAGAGTCTCTTGGAAAATGTTAAAAACACACACTGATTTACAATGTTTCCAGCTGTTTGGGGTAAACTGTCATGTATAAGTAGGTGGACTGGGCTCAATTACAAGATAGCTCATGCGGGTGGGGACGTGGGGGGTGATGACCGTACGACTAGATATACACATGCAGCTGTGCATATACATTTTTGTTTACACACATACATGTTGAGCAATGCTACTACATATATCAACATGGAGCCGCTTCGACGTGACCAGTCTAATATCCATATTCTTCATGTTCGCGGTGTTAAATATGCATATGTAACTGGGCTTCTGGGTCGTGGGTGGCATCAATGGCCTAGAGAACTCAATTCATGTTATTTGTTGTTATTCTGGAGGACGCCTATCCCAATTTAACGGATTTCTAAGTAGAAAAGAACTAGATCTTGGAGAGTTGCACGGCTGCACGCTTTGCACATATTTAGCATGCAGCATAGACCTTCTCTAAAAACAGAACTAAGGCAGGGTATGGGATGTACTGAAAATTGTGGTATTGTAACCAGAACTTTTCAATTTCTTGGGCTTGACTTTCAACAATAACAGCATGTACATGGATATCTTCTTCAAGAATTGTGTAATTCGACCACAAGAGAACTCCTGTGAGGGTATGGGTAGGCCCCGTAGAACAATGTGCTGTAACATCTAGGATTTGCTTAAGTTTTTGGATTTGGATTATGCAATGGTTTTAGAAAAATACGTGCTAATATATGAAGATCAGGTCATAAATGGGAGCAAGGGCAAACGACAAAGTTCCTCAGGCTTTGATATCTTGAAGGGGGAGGGTTAGGGAGGCCACTAGGAGGTTCTGGGTGGATATGGGGTGCCCTTACGAGGCAGGCCTTGAAGGGAGGGGGGGGGAGAAAAAAGAGAAAACATATGTTTTCTAAGGGCTTCCCTCACAAGGCTTCCCTTCTTCACCATCACTCCTTGCCCAAGGCTGGCGTGTTGGCGTAAACCCCTCCATGCTGCGTTTGGATCTTGTACTTGAAAGATAAACAGCGCCAATAAAATATAAGTTTGATGTCGTGTCAATTTGTCACAGCGTGACTATGTAGATCTGTTTCACAGCGTGACCCGTTCTATATAGTGTTTGTGCAGCCCAAAAACACTATGTAGATTTGTTTCACAGCATGAGCCATTCCATATAGTTTTTGTGAAGTCCAAAAAACGTGGGCCCGTATTCCGGGTTTTGTTACCAGAATGCATGAGTCCCACCGATGGAAAGGACGTGTGCCGCTGAGTTTTGGGAAGTGTTTTGTGAGAGTTCAAGTGCCGAAGGCTTACGTCCTAGAGGTGCAAGTGAAACTGTAATTGAGTAACCTTGAAGAACTTGGGTACTTAAGGTTTACGTCGCATGGCTCAAGTCGTTTGGCTCAGATGTAAATCATCCCTATATGACCCCCGTATTACCCCTATGTAGACCCTATAAAACACCATGTATCATGTTATCTGACGGGAGAGATGATCGAGGCAAACGTGGAACGTGAGCTGCTGACAATCAGTGTCGGATGTCAGCAACGTCCGCATGAAGCCTGCAAGGCGCCCGTCCGAATCCCGGACAAGGTCTTTGGCGTCAACACGTCATCGTCGTCACAGGCGAGCTGCGATCCGATCAGATAGCTTCGCCGGAACTCTGGAAGCCATGCCGCCCGGGGCCGGGTGCCTAAGCCCCGCATTTTTGTGTCTGGATTGTTTCCGCAGAGCCTTGTCATCATGTCGAGGTGCATCCTAGGAAGCAGAGCGAAATTTTGATGAGTTTTCTTCATTTTGACAACAAGTCTATGTATGCAGGCCGTACATGAAAGAGGTCATCATACGGCTGCGTAAGGTGGGCGCCGTCAAGTGTTGTGAAAAGCACGGCCTGTGGTGCCTCAGCCTGGCTGCAATGGGGGCTGGCGCAGACTGGAGGTGCCATTTTCGAAGATTTACAGTGATTCAAGTTGTTGTACGCAAATCCGTGGGATGAAAGCGGCACATGTGTGGTCACTTTGTTAAACTCATCAGTGGGAGGCGTGAGTGCCGTGTTCCCTCTTATCTTGGTGTCAGGAGGGTGCCATTGCAGAGCAACTAGCTGCCCGAGTGCGGGAGTTGTTATGACAGGATTGATGCGAATTTGACATGGCATGCTTAGCTGAGTCCATTCAATGCATATGCTTGCTGTTTGGTGCTGCTGCTCTTGCGCGCAGCACAGGCAGTGCCACGTTTTCTTTATCCATCATCACTCCATGGACTGCCTCGCGAATCGATGCAGGACGTGTTTGTCATTCTACCGTGCACTACGGCCTGGCGGAAGACAAGAAGCCCACTGCAGTGGATTTTTTCTTTTCCATCAGGCAGGCTGCCAGAGTGCATGGACAACCAACTGTTTCACTTGTGGGTGAAGTGGCTAGCCTTGACAGTCTGCGTTTTGTGCCGTTGCGTCCTAGTGCGGAGACGCAGCTGGTGAACTTCTCTTGGCGCATCGGAGTGCGGCTGCTTCTCACCCGGGCATGCGTGACCTTCAGGTAGCCTGAGGTCCTTCCTTGCTCACGGAAAAAGATTGGGTGGAAAGGGCGACTTCCTTCCACCAAGCATGTTTTAGTGCTATCCTTTTCCTTGGCTTGCACCATGTCACTTATCTTATCCGCAGCTTGCCCACGCAGTCAGCAATTTTTGCGCATTTGAAGCACAGCGCGGCTATTGGTTGATGCTTATGGGCTCCGCCCACTGAACGGAAGTAGCCTCTGCTGCAGTGGTATTCCGCTAGCTTCCCACTCCCACACCCCCCTCGATTGTTCTATCTCCGCTTTGGGGGAGCCCAAGAACATTAACTCACCATATGTAGGCTTGAATACCTATTTAATGTCCAAAAACATCAAGTTAAAATCGCTGTCCCGAGAAAACAAACATTTCTTTTGGGATTGTATGAATGCAGGGGCTGTGATACTTGTGTTCCGGCGGTGGAATTTTTAAGTGATAAATGTGCTGGCAGTGCTTAATGTGACGTGAGCATTATCATTGCGTGCGTACCTGGTTGTGAAAGAAGTCCGAGCTGACCTTTGCTAGCCAGTATCCGTAGCAGCTTTCAAAAGCCTCAACGGCACTGCGATGCTTTGAGGGGGCACCGCGGGCATTTGCAAGGGGTTAGTTTGCAAAGCCCAAACAACAACCAACGCCACGAGTCGTGCCCAGCCCAAATCTCGCCGAGCTTGTTTTTTCTTCTGATTTGGGCCCTGCAGCGGACTAGCTTTGCAGAGTCTCCGTCGCTCCTCGTGCTTGGCTAGCTGCTTGTCTGCACGTGCAGCTTCAAAGTTTGGTGCTTTTCCATGCCGTGTGAGTCCTTCGGTTAGTCGCGATGGCATGAAAATCATGAAAAGGTGTTTGCACCTTGCGTCGGGCTGAAGGGCATCTGCAATTGAATGTATCTTGAAGACCGCCACTTGCGTGTTCTGATTAAGTGTTGCAATGCCTGGAGGACATGACCCGATGCCCCCTCAGCGTGAGGAAACGATTTCACAGCTTCCAAGCCTGTGAAGACCCCCCAGAATGCCCATCAGAGGCTCCCAGTAATATTTTCTCATGCCCAATGTCCTGAAGGCCCCTTTATGCTGACACCCTCAAACCTGAACCCCAGAATGCGCATGTGGCTGCGATTTGGGAGCCCGGGTTGGCCACAGATCGAAAATTGATACAACTTCAAAGCTTTGGGTCTACGGTTTAGTGTTTAGGGTTTAGTGTTTAACGTTTTGTAGAGTTTGGATTCAACCTCAACATTGCGGGCTTTTTTTATCTCATTTTTGTTACTATCAGTAAAGGCATGTATCGGGTGTCCAATTTGGAGGACCAGGAATAAGAACCGTAAGTCTCATCATCGTTACGTTGGACCCTCCCGAATACAACATACTTCCCCAATCGACTCGTTGTATAGTAGTGGACCTATTTTGGTTGGTGTACAATTTTAGTATGACGGGACCATGATTTTTTCAGCTTTGTCATTCAGTATGCCGCCAAAGACCTGAGGTTTGGAAGATGGCGCTCCGATCTGCGACCACACTGATGCTGCTAGGCTGAGCCCACCTACGGCTTAGGAATGTTTAGCGTGAAGTGTCCCTGCGAGGTTTAGGACTCAGGAACCCTTGTAAGGTTTTGGGTTCAGGTTTTGTGGATTGTTCAGGGGCGTCAGACATGTTGGTAGACACGATCCCGCAAGTTTATTTTGGAGTTGGTCTTCGCAGAAGGTGTTGTAGATGTGTTCCAAATAACCTTCACGGCCTTCCGTCTGGAAATGGGTGGACAAAAAGCATTCATGTTTGTTGGACCTAAGCCAAAATCAACAAGTTGGACCAAATGTTTTGTTGGAACAAAATAATCAGCGGATTAGCAGGACTGAAGTGCAGATGGCCTGGCAAACGTTGAGTTTGAACCTGTGCGCCTAGCGCAGTTGTTTCTGTTGGAATTTCCTCGGAGTGTTATGTTTTTGGGAGTCAGCAGTTTACCCCTAGCTAACATTGCTACATCGTTGCCACACATTGCTATGATAAGTGCTGACATTTGATCCACGTCCCAAATTCACGTATGTGTAGGTTCTCAGTGAATAAACAGGGATGATTGGGGTCGGTTTTCTCTTTGACATGAGACGGCACGCAGGGGAAACGGCATATTCGACCATGCCAAGTCTATCATCCTTGTCCTTGCATTACTACGAAACAAGCAGCCACTGCCACCGCCGCCGCCACCCCACCGACACACCGCGCTTCCCCCCCCCTAAACACTGCTGTCGCCCTGCTGCAAGCACTACCAACCCTTAACGTCGATCTCCTCCACGACCGCTCGTTGAAGTGTGACTTCTTGCCGCCCAGGCCCCTGGCCATTGTAGCGGCCTTCATGACCCTTCTCCCGGCCTTCGTGCTGCTTCGACTTTCTTATTGTTGGAGGTGTTTAAGGCTTTGGGTTCAGGTGGTTCCACGCATCTGCAGGATTTTTTTGGGATACTATGGTACCCAATATAGAGCAAGATTATGCCCTGATTTTGGGTATAGTATTTCTGCAGTCTTACTAAGTTTAACCACAAACAACACTACTCACATGAATAAAGTTGAAGCACTGGCTTAAGCCGCGCTAGCCTTGGTGCTCTGATTCCCATGCATTGGTCACTAACCTATTTCAGGGTTTTCATGATTTGCATTTTGGATCTGTTGAATGTATATACAGTTCCTCAGGAATATGGGTGTGTGTCTATGTTGGGTTTCCAGTTGGGGAGACTAACAAGCACAATTTGCGTCATGTGGAATTGTGGCTCGGTGTATTTTAGCGCCTGTCTCATAGCTCTGTGTAGAAGAGGGCCCCTGCTGTGGTACCATAGGCTGTTTAGGGGTTTCTAAGGTTCATTGAGATTGAAAATAGGTATGTAGGACCCAGTTTTGGATGCTCACGAGGCCCGCTGCAAACAAAGTGGAGAAATCCCTGAGGGGTGGAGCAGCATCTTGGGCAAAAAGTGTTCTCGGGAGCGGGGCTTGCATGGGTTGCAAAGTTGAAGGTTTTGGAGCACGGGGCACTTTGAAGATCTTGGCATTTGGGATTTTCGCATCATCTCTGGTGTTTGGTTGTTTCTCTTTGGAAGACCACCAACGCACCTTCGGGATGGGTAATTGAGACTGTGACGTTGGTGAACCTCTCGGGAGGATGCGGCGTGGCAGAATGCTTGAGTACAGAGGTTCGGGTGGGGACATCGTGTCCGTGCATGTTCAGGAGCCGTCCCGCATTTTTATGGAGAAGTCAATTGCTATTTTGGTGAGAAGCACTGGGAGAATGGAGAAGTTTTTTTTTTTTCCTTTGCTTTCGTGGTTCCAAAGCTCATGCAAATCCCACCGTTGCAATGTTGTAGAATACAGACATAGCCTTCAGGATGATCTTCTACAGGCAGCTTTAGTCTTGCATAGGGTTCTGGTGAGTGGAGTTTTTTTTTCGTGACTGAATGTCTCCTGATCTCTAATATTACCATGGTGAAAGCAACATTGCTTAGCTTGTTACTTCCCTTCTAAATGACTTTCTCAGCCCCTGCCTTTTCTGTGCTGAGGCAGTGTACACTTCTGGTGCCTTTGCTCGATTGGAATCAGGGGCATCGCAGCTTTGTAGGGTTTGGGTGGGAAAGGCGGGGATGTACTGTAAAGCCAAAGAAAAGCATGCACAAGCCTGCGAATATGTGGAAACATTCTGTTCGTGAAGTGTGGCAATGATTTCGCTGTGGGAGTCCTTTTCGTGCTGCCTTGTTCATCCCAACTTTTTTCATACAAGCCCTAAACATGTTAAAGGATGAACAGTGTTCATTTTCCCTTCCGCAATTCCCTACTAGCCACACGAAAGTGATGAGGTGCGGCAGCTGCGCTGATCGGGGCTGCACCGCAGCCAGCGCAAGCCTTCTCTGAGACGGAGATGTCTTTGGGGTGGGGCTCCCTATTGGTGATCATAGAGATTTTTTACAGGACTACCCAGATAAGTTTTGCTGAGGAGGAATCCAAAGTTTGGGGATTGAATTGAGGCACTTACTGTTGTGGTTTAGGGTCTAGGGTTTAGGGTTCAGGTTGATGTATTTCTGTGGTGTTTGGCTTGTGCCAGGTCCAATACCTGTGGAATCAAATCCAATGTCACTAAGACCCACGGGACCGAGATCCCTCAACATCAGCTCCTGCACCCCTCAGATCCGAAACCCTTCAGATACTCTGTCCCTCAGATAAGCGGCGCCTAAGCGCATGCAGCGGTCTAGGCTCAGCAGGCCGCAAGCACCCAAACTTGGATCCCTGTCCTTGCAAAGATTTTCGCAAGCTCGCGCAAGCCCTGAGCCCTGAATCCCAAATCCTGAGACCCATACACTCTAGAGTCTGAACCTTACACCCCTGAAGGCCCACACCCGGGGTGCATGGTTCCACCCCTGCACTTGAACCCTCAACCTTAAACCCTACGCCCTAAACACCAAGCCATAGACCCTAAACCCTAGAGCCGAAATCCCAACCCCCAAGCCCCAAAATCTGAGTCTTCATCCAATAACCTTGAAGCCCGAACCTATATAGACCCCAAAATACTTTTTTCCTCGTTTTCGGGACCCCCGAAATGGCACTCCTAATTTTGCAAAACCTCTACGTAGATCTTACAGCCTGCAGGAGCTGAACCAGTTCGGCCTGGCTGCGCTCCCAGTGTGTTGTTCAGAAAGGGGCCCTAGGGACTCCAGGGTTCCACATATATATGTATGTGTGTGCGTGTATATTTATGTGCAACAAGTATATAAAGATACTTATGTGTCACGTATGCATCTTCATATTTACATATATATATATACAGATAGATGTATATATGTATTTTATGTACATATATTTATATACATTATGTACCTGCATATTTACATTCATATGCATATATAGACGTATCTGATTGAAAAGGGGATGATGGGAATCTTTCTTTGGGGAATATATATATATACATATGTATACAGTGTAGTTTGAGATAGTCTATGTTATCGTACCCCATACATAGCAAGAAAAAGTTCATCTTACTTGGTTCAGCTACCAAGACACACTGTACAAGTGTTTTTGATCTCTTTGGTCTCCTGAACATAGGGGTTCTCATTGGAGTTCTGGGCTTTCTTTGTTATTTTGGGTTTTTTTAGGGGTGAGGGTTGACCCAGGGCTTTGGGCAATTTGGTTCATGGCTTTGGATTGATGAGTCAGATCTCAGAGGGGTACAAGAGGTTCTTGCTGTGTGGTTTTTGAGGGCCAAACTGCTGAAAAGGAGCTTTCAGGTTTTGGCAGGAATCGTGTGTCGCAGTTATCTTGAAGTAGATGGACCACAGAGCTCATGCAAGGCCGTAATCGCCTAAACTTGACTGCCGTCTATACATCTTGGCAAGGGCAGCTGCAAGCATCGGAAGTTTGCAATTCTATCTGAAATTGGGGGATACGCAGAGTTGCATGGTTTGAAATTTTGGTGTCGTCCCCAACTCCTGCTTGAACACAACGTGCGAGTGTAACAGGATGATGCCAATTTTTCACTGCAAATGGAGTGGCTGAGGGGTCCCTATACCTGAAACTGCAGACCCTAACCCCTAAACCCTAATCCTTAACCCTAAACCCTAAACCTTAATCCCTAATCCTAAACCCTAATCCCCAACCCTAAACCTCAACCGAACGAGCTCTGATGCTGTGTCAGAACGTAGGCGCAGGGCCCCACACTGAAGGCACATACCCGAACCCTGCAACCCTCAGGTTAAGGGTTTTCGGTTTAGGGCTTTAGGGTTTAGGGGTTTACGATTTAGGGGTTTAGGGTTTTGGGTCTAGGGGTTTTGGGGTTTAGGGTTTAGGGGGGTGCCTGCCAACATGTGCCATAATCTAAACTCCTTACAAAGGGGGTTCCATAAAGGATTATTTAAGGGATTACTATAGGGGTGCTTAAGGGGGATACTAGGAATGTAGATTATCTTCAGTTGTTGTAATATGCGGCACATATAAAACCTAGGAGCTGCTCCCAAAGTAATCTTGAGTATCAATATAGGGCCCTCACCACCCCAGGACACACGAATACCCCCAATATAGTACGAGTCAGTAACGGGGGGAATATTTTTTTTATCATGGGTCTGGATGGTTTTGGAAGGGTGTTATAAGAATCTCTTGAATGGGTCACCCTTGCAGCGCAGAACCCTGCATCGGCAGGTGTTCGCCATCTTCTTTTTGGGCTTCTTCATTGCCGGCTTGGTGCGAATGTTCAATGCCCCCTGCCTCAAACACAGAATGTGTAATTGCGGCGTGAGTAGGAATCATCATAATCAGCAGGAGCTGTAAGAGCGACGGCAATAGTAAGAGCCGTAATGCCAGTAATTGCCATTCTTCATTTTCCCATGTTCATTGTCGTACTTAAAGCATCAGGCCGTTCCAAGGCGAGGCAAAGACTGGAGTGGCATCAATCCTTCTGATAAAACATGACCGAAAGTATAAATTCCTAGTATTCCCCTTAGTAACCCCCATGATACTCCCCTATTTCATCCCCTATATAAACCCCTTTAAGGAGTTGATATTAGAGCTCACAGGGGGAATTGCAGGGCCCAGACCCATACGGGAGCTCTTGTTCCAGGTAGGGTTTTGGGGCTTCATAGTCCTTATGAAGGGAACCCCCAGATGGTAGCTCTAATTTTGGGAAACTCCCATACTCACTCCCCCCCCAACTTCTTCCTCTTTAAGCAACAGTCAGTGGTCCCAGGTCGGCAAGCTCTGAGCCTGAGATCTAGTGGCTCTCCTCCTGTGTAGTTTTTGTGACCCGGGACGTGCCGAACAGAGGTCCGACGGAAAGAAAAAGGGGGTGTAGGTTTTGCTTGCTTGCATCGATGCCAGTCCAAGGGTTCAAGGGTTTCAAACTTAGGTTTCTTGAGAGCTAGAGTGACACAATCACTTCCTCGCAGCACTCAAAGCTGCTTAGAAGGTGATGAAGGTGATTTGAATGAAGTTCATGAATGACATCATTGCTACTGTTGTGGGCTAGCTTTTCCATTCCTTGATCGGGGCTTAACTCGTTCGACAAGCTTGGCAGAATTTGCAGTTTTTGTCGATTCCAGGCATCCAATCTATTCCCAGTTAGATTTCACAACTGTGTGACGTCTGCCTTTACCCTAGAACTTGTTTTGCTCAGTCGTGTTGCCTATGAAGGACATGAAAGTGCAACATCTGAAGTTCACTTGCCACAGATCTGGACTTCTGGCGGTCCTTGCGTTAGAAAATTAGAACCTTGCATTGCTGCGCAACTATCTGCCAGAGGATTCCCGCCCAAATGCTGTGGCTGCCAGCCCAAACAACAACCAACACTTCAGCGGCTAGACCTGGAGCCACGAGTCGTGCCCAACCCAAAACTCCCCAAGCTTGTTGACCACACTGCCTTGCTTCTGATTTGGCCCCTGCAGCGGACTAGCTTTGCAGAGTCTCCGTCGCTCCTCGTGCTTGGCTAGCTGCTTGTCTGCACTTTCAGTCTCAACGTTAGTGTTCTTTACTGTGCAACGCGCTACGCCCGACGAGTCCTTTGAATTCTTGCGATGGCATGAAGATCATAAAGCGGGGGTATGCGCCTTGCATCAGGTTGAAAGCAGAATATGTCCCGAAGGCTACACTGGAGTGTTCTGTTCAGCACAAGAATGCCTGGAGGAGGGCAATGCCCGATGCTTCAGGACCTCTCGCATCCCCAAGCAGGTTTTCGATGGTGGCTAGCGAAGAAGCTGCGGTGCTTTGCATTTGAGCCGCGGCTAGAGCTCATACGACATGAGTCTTTGTTCCCAAAATTCCCTGCAGACCTCCTATACGTAGACATTTCCCAAACGACTCATTGGATAGTGGAAGACATATTTTAATGTTGAGGGTTGTTCAATATTAGTATGAAGGGACTGATTTTTATAAGCTTTGTCATTCAGTATTGCGCCAGAGACCTGAGGTTTGGAAGATGGCGCTCCGATCTGCAACCACGCTGATGCCGCTGAGCTGCATCCACCTTAAACGTAAACCCTAAACCCTAAACTACGGGAAAGGGATGTTTAGGGCAAAGGGGCTCATGTCAGGAAAAGGGTTCAAGAAATAAGGTTCTGGTTGAGCTTATGGTGGAATACTGGGTGTCTTGAGTGGAAGATCGTGCGAGGCCGTCTGTGCATGCGACTATGGGCGTTTAAGTTTGGGGTTGGCGCGTGGAGGCTTCAGACATGTCAGTAGCAATCCCGCAAGTTTAGTTTAGAGATGGTCTCTACACGAGGGGTCGTACATGCGTTCCGTTCAGCCTTCACAGCCTCTCCACCGGAGATGAGCAGAGAAAGGACATCCATTACATTCGTTGTTTCTGTTGGCAGTTCTTCGGAGTGTGATTTCGTGTGGAATCAGGAGTTTACCTCTACCATCGCTGCATCATTACCACATATTGCCATGAGCAGCAGCAGCAGCAGCAGCAGCAGCAGCAGCAGCAGCAGCAGCAGCCATCACGACTGCCGCCAACCCCTCAACACCACCTGCCACCACCGCCCCTAAATGCCGAAAGCCTCGCTGTGGATCTCCTCCAGCACCTGCTAGAGGAACAGTACTTCTTGCCACCCAGGCCCCTGGCCATCGTGGCGGCCTTCCTGACCCTTCTCCCGGCCTTCGTGCCGCTTCGACTTTCTTAAGGTTGGAGGTGTTTAGGGTTTAGGGTTCAGGCGGTTCAACATACGCGTACGATCAATGTTGAAGCACCGGCTTTTGCTGCTCAAGCCTGGGTGCTGTGATTCTCATGCGTTGGCACGGGGTAGGATTCTCATTTTGTTTTGGTGACTGTACATGCAGACCGTCCCTGGCCAAGTTTGGCGCATTCTGCAGTTGAAGAGGGCCCCTAATGCGGTCCCTTAGCCGGTTTAGAGGGTTATAGGCGCCGCTATGCATATAAAAAGGGTGTACACTTACACCGAGTATATAGGTAGGACCCAGTTTTTGCATGCTCACAAGGCCCGCCGCAAACAAAGTGGAGACATCCCTGAGGGGCGGAGCAGCATCTTGGGCAAAAAGTGCTTTCGGGAGCCAAGGGTTTCAAGGGTTGCAAATTTGAAGGTTTTGGAGCAGAGGGCACTTTGAAGATCTGGGCATTCGGAATTTTCGCTTCGGGATGAGTAGTTGAGACTGTGAAGTCGGTGAATCTTTCGGGAGGATGCAGCGTGGCAGAATTCTTGAGTACAGAGGTTCCGGCAGGAACATCGTGTCCGTGCATGTTCAGGAGCTGGGCCTTATTCTTACAGAGAAGTCAACTTTTATTTGGTGAGAAGCACTGGGAGAAAGGAGAACACGTTTTTTCTCCGCAGTCTCAGAGCTCAGAAGAATCCCAAACTTTCATTGTTTTCGAACATGAACATACCCGTCAACATGATCTTCCACAGACAGCGCTAGTCTTGCAGCTGTTTCTGGTGACTGGAACTTTCTCGTGATTTGATGTCCCTTGATCTGAAATAGTACTCCGGTGACCGCAACATCACTTAAATAGCTTGTTGGCATGAGTAAGGGAGCATTATGAGCTTGCGTAGTTGTGGGTGTCCCTCCAGACCCCGGCACTATGCCTGTTGTGGTACAAGCATGAACATGCATGAATATGCAGCGCGCAGAATGTTTCCGGGCCTCTTGCCATGTGCTTGTGTCGGCTCTGTGCGGCCAGTAATCTGACAAGTGTTGTCATTTTTTGGGAACTGGGATGATGCCAGTTTTTTCTGAAATGAATTTATGTGTGTTAGGCTGCTTGTTGTGCTTTTCGCAGCATGTCCATGATTCCACATTCTGTTGAGCCATTCCACTTCCTTTCACCCTCCACTTCCCCTCGTAAAACCTTCTTTGTGCGCTGAGGCAGCGTACACCTCCGGTGCCCCGGCTTCATTACAATCATGGGTATCGCAGCTTTGTAGGGTTTGTGTGGATATGTTGTTCTGTGGGGTGGAGATGTGAAGAACTTACCAGCTTAGATGGAACGGGACAGCCAAAGAGCAGCATGCACACAAGCCTGCAAACAGGCGGAGACAATTTGTTTGTGATCCGTGGCTGGTAGAGAATGTGGCAATGGATTCCATACATTTCTTTTCTGCTGCCTTGCAGAATTCTTGTATCCCACTCCTTCATTCCATACAAACCCTAAACAAACTTAAGGCCATGGTAAGTTCTATTTTTTGGTTCCGCTATTCCCTACCTATTCCCTACAAGCCACACGTAAGTGAGTGAGGTGCGGCAGCTGCGCTGATCGGGGCTGCACCGCAGCCGGCGCAAGCCTTCTCTGAGACGGAGATAGTTTTTTGGGGCACCAGGGAATATATAGGCTATAGTCTAACTTCCTTAAATGGGTTATATAGTGGATTATATAGGGAATATTTTCGGGGTTACTCAGATTCAATAAATTACTTTCCACAGAGTAGGGGTCCCTTTTTGGGTGCACTTGCGGTAGGGATCATGTCATTTTCATGTCTATACATGGGGGCCACATGTTTTTAGAACACCATATTGGGGTAGGATCAAGAGTAGGTTTAGGTTAGTGTCTACCGGCCTTTTTACCCAAAACCCCAAACCCTAAACCCCAAAACTTAGACCCCAAATGTTAAGGATAGGATATGGGGGGTGAAGCTGAGGATTTCGGGATATGTGATCTGGTTTAGGGAATATGGGCTTTGGGGGGGTGACTTGATAGGGACTAAAGAGGATTCTTTGCAGATTATGTACGGATTGTTTTGAGACACTCCCGCGTGAGGCTAATGCAGGGAGGATGTAGGGAATATGTAGGGTTTCTGACTTTGTTCATACTGTGGTGGATTGTGTTAAGTCAATTGCTATTACAAGCATGCTTTATCTGTTCCTGTTGTGTTTGGAGTGTGCCAGGCAATTTGGAGAGTGAACCGACTCTGTCCTGTGTTCCTCCAGTCTACCCCCTAATTCCTGAACCCTTAACCGAATCGAGTCGAATGCTATTGTCCTCAGAGATCACTCATTGCCTTGAGCCTACCCTAAAGCCTAAACCGAATCCTCAGACATCCCGTACTGAGCCGGAATCTTGCGGCAAGCAGGAGCTGAACCAGTTCGGCCTGGCTGCACTCTCAGTGCGTTTCATCAAGGGGGTCTTTGGGGACTATGTGAGCTATAGTCTAAACTCCTTAAAGTCGGTTACGTAGGGAATTCTATAGAGGAAGTATTACAGGGTTACAAGACTAGGAGTTTAGACTACAGCTTTCGTGGGGTTTGCGTTTAGATAATCCTAAGTCATCGTCCCCCAGACAGCATAAAGAAGCTAATCTTGCTCACTTCAGCTACCAAGGAACATTCTTCATATGTGCTCACTCTCTTTGGTTTCTACGGTTCCTATATTCGGTCAGGTTTCTCTACCGTTCTGGCTTTCTTATTTTGGGGAGGGGTGATGCTTAGGGTTTAGGAGATTTGGTTCCCGGCTCTGGGCTGATGCGTGAGGTCTCATAGGGATACAGTAGGGTCTTGTTACGTGGTGTTTTGAGGGTCAAACTGCCAACAAGTAGGTGTTGCAGTCATCCTACCCTAAACCCTAAACCCTAAACCCTAAACCCTAACCCTAAACCCTAAACCCTAAACCCTAAACCCTAAACCCTAAACCCTAAACCGCGCACGCAGAGCTCCGGCAAGGCCGAAATCCCCTCCATTTAGTGCCGCTTATACATCTTGTCAAGGGCAGCTGCAAGCATCTGGCGCTTGCAATTCTACCTTGAACCCTAAACCCTAAACCTAAACCCTTTGGGGGAGAAATCAGAGTTGCATGGCTTGAAGGTTTGGCGTCGATTTTGGGCAGGAAAAGAGTTCTCGACTCGCAGTTTGGACATAGTATGCGAGTGTAACATGAGCTAGAGTCTCAACTTCTGAAAGGGGGGATATAGAGGACTATATAAGAGTGGATTGATGGGCTTATTAAGAGGGATGCTAGGAGTTTAGATTATTGCTCACATGATTATGACTATCTTGCATTGCTCATGGTTTCCCCTACTACCCCCCCATATACCACCACCCGAGGCTCCCAAATGAACCTAAATTAGGCCCCGAACCCTGTAAACCCTAAACTCCCAAATCTGTCGACATTAAAAGAGCCCTTAGGTTTAGGGACCTACATAGTGGCTCCTTCGAGAGTTCAAATTTGAGCTGCAACGCTTTGGTTGTTGTGACCCACGGCTTGAGCATTTTTCAGCTGCGATGCGACATGGGCAAGCATCAGATCATTGTCTTCTGTCCAAAGCAATATCCACTAGGAGGGGCCCCAAACAGGGACCAACATATTGAGAGAACGACTCGCATAGGTCTCCCAGGCAGAGCCAAGAATCGTGCATTCGCAGGTGTTCGCCATCTTCTTTTTGGGCTTCTTCATCGCCGGCTTGGTCCGAATGTTCAACGCCGCATGCCGCAAACAGCTGACGTGTGATTGTGGCGGGAGTTCGAACCACCATCATAAACAGGTGCATTAAGAATGGTGGCTAGTAATTCTAGTAGTTGTGATTCTTTGTTCTTCCGAGCGTTGCCCTTCCATGTTTACATTCATTTTTAAAATGTTGGGAAGTGCAATGCTAAGACTCATCTGTGGCTACAGTTTCCAACAGGTAGATCAAAACAGCAGAAATTCATGTTTGAGGCTTCATGCAAGGAAGCACTTTGCCTGTTGGATGTTGGAAGGATTGCATGTTGAAAGTGGCAGTTTCTGTTCCAGATAGGGGAATTGAGACTTCTGATATCATCGATATCGCAATCATGTGCATTTTGATAGCAGGTTAGAATCCTTAGGAGGACCCCCCCACCACGTCATAGTGGTATAATAGGACTACAAGAAGACCGGAGACCCCCAGATGGTACCCCTAATTTTGGGAAGCTCCCATACTCACTCCCCCCACTTCTTCCTCTTCAAGCACCAGTAAGTGGTCCCAGGTCGGCAAGCTCTGAGCCTGAGATCTAGCGGCTCTCCTCCTGTGTAGTTTTTGTGACACGGAACGTGCCGAGCAGAGGTCCGACGGAAAGAAAAGGGCGTGTGGGGTTTAGGGTTAAGGGCCTGAGAGCGATTTATATGGAGAACAGTTTCAAAGCTATTCTTGCACAAGTTCTTGGTTGAGATCTGACTGAGATCATTGCTGTCATGACGGATACTTGCCATTATTGGATCGTTGCTTATGCTCTTGGCATCGATGTTAGGGCCATGGGCAGCAGCCCGATCCAAATTTCAGCCTGTTGTGTGTTCCCGGCATCCCATCTATTCATATATGAGCTATAGTCTAAATTCCTAGTATCCCCCTTAATATCCCCTATAGTAGTCCCCTATATCATCCCCTATATATCCCCCTTTAAGGAGTTTAGACTACAGCTCATATTCCCATTCATGTTTTCCCAGTTGGATTCTCACAGTGGATTGCTGCCCAACGGCTGCGGCTGCCAGCCCAAACAAAAACCCTAGACCTGAAGCCAGGAGTCGTGCCCAACCCAAAACTCCCCAAGCTTGTTGAAGACACTGCCCTGCTTGTAATTCGGCTCCTGCAGCGGACTAGCTGTGCAGAGTCTCCGTCGCTCCTTGTGCTTGGCTAGCGCCTTGGCTGCACTTGCAGGTTCACAATTTGGTGCTTTTTTGTCTGCCATATTCAAATGGCAATAGCTATGGCATCGCTTTAAAGAGGCCGAGCGGCAAGTGAATACAGCCTGAAGACTGCGCTTGAGTAGTGTTCTGGTAAAAGTTGTTCTAGCATTGAGGAGGGTAGGATCCCTCCACCTTGAAGGACCACGGCCCGTATCCCCAAGAGACTCGACATGAAACGTTTTGAGCAGAAGCCCTCACGGGGTGCGGTGGAAAACTGCGACGTTGCTTCGCATGCTTTCATGGCTGCAATTGGATTTGCGGACGCACATCCTCTCATCATGCTGCAGCTCAAAAGCATAACTTCAGCATCCAAATTTTGCTTCACATGTCGGCTGGAATATATTTTGGCAGCGATCTCTGAGCGCTGGCTGGCTCCAGATTTAGCGTTGTTTCAATATTCACTCGTTCAGTCTTGGCATGTATTAGCCCGCACAGAAGACTTGAGGTTTGGAAGATGGCGCTCCGATCTGCGACCACTCTGATGCTGCTTAGCTATTTGGCTGTCTGTCAAGGTCATTCGGTGCGATTAGGGCTGGCGCTTTGAGAGGTAGAGGCTCCGCTGTAAGTTTAGTCTGGAGTGTTAGTCTCTGCGAAAGGGGTCTTACGCACGCTCCGTTTGGAGAGCACATTTCGCCTCCCAGAAATGGCCGTAGAAAGAACATCCATGTCTCTTGGACCTAAAATCAAAATAAGCAAGTTTCCGCAAATCCCCTGAGAATGTACACAGATCAGTCAGCAACTAGCAGTCGTTCAATGCAGCTGGTCCTACACACGTTGACGCTGAAGCTTGTAGTCCTGTGCAATCGTCTTTGTGGGGACTTCGTTGGATTGTGGTCATCATGAATTGTCATCTTCCAGTGCCATTAGTGCTCGGAGATGGTTCTGAGCGGCAGCTGTGTTTGTATGCCTTAGCGGTGTGAGTTTTGCATTCGAATTTGGCGCGTTATCCTTGTAAATATGACCAGCCCAAAATCTTAACCTTGAAGTCTGGACACGCTCTCACTTTTGCAGGTAGAAATATGGTATCTTCTATACGATGATCTTTGCTCTAGTACACCCAAAAGGGGACCCCTAATGTTGGGAAACCCCAAATGAGCATTTATCTAGGGACACCCAAAATTAGGGGACCCCTAATTTTGGGAAGCCTCCAAATAAGAATACCAGCCCAGGCCTCTGGCCGTCGTCGCGGTCTTCATGACCCTTCTCCCGGCCTTTGTGCCGCTTCGACTTGATTGAAAGCCATCGAATGTGGGATGTTGGAGGTCTTGAGAGTTTAGGGTTCAGGGTTTCCCTCATGTAGATAGAGTATGGAATTGACCCAAAGCATAATAAGATCCTAAATACCCCAATCTACTTGACGAGCAGTCCAAGGCTGTTAGCTCCTTAAAGGGGGGTTATGTAGGGGATTATATAGGGGAGCATTACAGGGGGGTTATTAGGGGGATACTAGGAGTTTAGGCTTCCGGCACCTGAGTCGTGCAGAAAGCCCCTTGGTAAGTTTGGCACATTCTGCTGTAGAAGAGGTGGGCGCTAGAACAGGAGGCTTCTCTTTAGATGCGCGCAAGGCCCGCCGCAAACAAAGTGGAGACATCTCTGAGGGGTGGAGCAGCATCTGGGCCAAAAGTGATCCTGGGAGCTGAAGGGCACTCTGAAGTTCTTTCCTTCAGGATTTCTGGATGTTACCTAGATTTGTGATTTTTTGAGGAGGATGTGATTTAGCAGAAGGCTTCTGTGCGTTGTGTGCAAAGGTTCGTGTGGTGACATTCTGTCGGTGCATGTTCGGGAGCTGCACGTTATTCTTCCTGACCCTAGACCCTAAACCTTTAATCGTAAACTCTGAACCCCAAGTTTTCAATGGTCTTTGGTGAGAAGGATGGGAATTTGGAGATCTCGTTATTCACTGTCTGAGAGATTGGGAGAAGCATCACGCAAGCATGTGCGCACGCCGTTCATTGGCTGTAGCATATAGGCTTCAGATGATTTGCAGTGGTCTTGCACATGTTCCGAACTCCCTGCTCCGGAAGATTACCACGTTGAACTTGACATTGCTGAGTGGGAAGCATTGAGAGCCTGCGCAGCTGCGGGAGTACCTCCAGAGCACAGCACTGTACCTTAGGGTTTACGTTTAGGGTTTAGGGTGAGTTTCCAAGATGTTGCTCCGCGCGTGACCACGAAGGAATGTTTCTGTGCTCTTGCCATGTGCTTGTTTCACCTGGTCTTTTGTTCCGCGCGGCCAGTCAAATCAGTCAATGTGACAAGGGTTTTCTTTTTTGGGAATGTCGATGGGGGTCGGTTTGTTCCGCAATCTTTTTCTGTGTGTTGAGAGGATGTCCTTCATTCCGTAGCCACTCCAAACGCTGTTGATCCCCTCCCTTGCTTTCACGCTCACTTCCCCTCTAAATGAGATCCGTGTTGGATGCTTAGAGAACCCTCTACCTTCTCGTGCTGAGGCAGTGTACACCTCTGGTGCCCGAGCTTGATTTTAATCAGGTAGGTTGCAGCTTTGGAGGGTTTGGGTTGGTTGTTGTCAGGAATCTGCCGGCTGCATCAAAAGGAAGGGAGAAGACGAAAACAAATCTATGAGTAGAATACACAGAAGTTATTTGTGTTGAGCGTCGTCGAAGATGCCGAGGCTACTACCGCAAGAAGCATGCATCTGCTTCTGTGAGAATCTTTCCAGAATTGCTTCCTGTCAGTGGAAACTCCACTCTGCGCAGGTCCTTCAAGCGCACAGTCATATCCTGCTCCGTAGGATTTGTTGTTCAGGACTGGGAGTAGAAGCTGGACTATTTAGGAATAGCACTCAGGTCATTTATGGTAACTTCCAACCTCTATGACCCTAAACCCCAGATCCTGCAGGCTAAGTCCTAAGCCCTGAACCTCATAGCCTTAGTCTCGCAGTAATGGCAAAGCCTTATTGTCACCATTCATCACTTCGGGTTTAGGGTTCAGCTAGTAGGACATCGGCAATGCTCCCTGCAGTAGCCTTTTTTATACTGCCATGGAGAGTGCCTATCTTGCGTCCTTCCATGCGGAGCCTCAACCCTGCATGATGCTGTAGTTTTGATTTTCTTTTCCCCGCTGAAAGATTGTTAGAACCCTGAACCCTAGGTATACCCTATACCCTTGTTATGACCGATTCCCTACTTGCCGCCGGTAAGTGATGAGGTGCGGCGGCTGCGCTGATCGGGGCTGCACCGCAGCCGGCGCAAGCCTTCTCTGAGACGGAGATAGTTGTTGGTGTAACAGGGAATATATGGGCTATCGTCTAAACTCCTTAAAGGAGTGGTATACGGCATTGTATAGGGGAGTATTTTAGGGGTTACTAAGAGGGATACTAGGAGTTTAGGCTATGTTTCATATGGCAGTTTCAATGAAGTCATTTCCATAAATTAGGAATCCCTTTTTGGGTGTACCCGTGGCAGGAATCACCTCATCTTGATGGTGATATAGGGGGGCTTTTCCTTGTAATAGAGCAGGATCAATGGCAGGCAGGCTTAGGTCAGTGTATATAGGCCCTAAGCCCTAAACCCTACACCCTAAACCCCAACCCCACACCCGAAACCCCAAAGCCTAAACCCCAAAGCCTAGGCGCTTCGGCTGCAAGTTTGCACTGCAGGTGTGCACGCCCAGTCTTTTGCAAATTAGGTGCAAGCCTTGACCACAACGCCTTTGCGTGGAAGCCATGGCCTCGAACCCGTCAACCTCTGTGAGGGCAGTTTCAGGCACAGCCGGCGAACAGCTGGACCGGACTCGGACGGTTTACGCGAGCGACCAGTATCAGGCCGTGCAGGAGCTCTACTGGCGCAACAGCCACGGCAAACGTAGCGCACCGACACCACAGCACAGCAACCTCACAACGCCGGTGGAGCAAGAGCAGGAGATGGAAGTCGATGCCTCGACCACAACGCCCGAGAAGCCGGGTCTCCTCCAGCCCTTCAACCTCGAGCCGGATGCAGCACTGGAGGTCACGGTCGCAGCACTTGGGATTAACCCCCAGGACAAGGCTGCAGTCAACCAGTGGCTGGACCAGCCAGTGGCAAACAATCGTGAGTTGTTTGCCACGATGAGGGCGTATCATGAGCAAGTCATTCGCCCAGAGTGCTTCTCGCTCATCGTTCAGCTGGAGACGGGTTTGAAGGCGTTGAACAACAATTTGTTCAACGTCCGACGTGAGCTGTCGTGGATGAGTGCCGATAACCGCATGGCCCAGAAGCACGCATGCGGTGTGCAGCTGCCCACCACTGGCTGGCCACAGGGACTCAGCCCCCCTGACAGAGAGTATATGCTTGGGTGGATGCTTCAAAACACCCCCAAGGTAGCCACATACTGCAAGGATCGAGGAATAATCAACGACCACAACGCCCAGGAGGTGAAGAGATACCTACAGGTGTTGGCGACAGACCCCGTGACGGTCCCTGCAGGTGGTGATTTCTGGTCAGGCATGACCCTCCTAACGTTCAGGGCCTACGACCTCCGTTTGGCATTTCTGGAAACTTACGGAGGCGGCATGGGCAGCCCAGTTTACACTGACGAGTCGACACCGGTGAGGGGGCACCACGTCAAAGTAGCCCCCTGTTCGCCTCAATGGCAAAGAAAGCTCGAAAGCCCGCTTAGAGTTTTGTTGTCATGTGTAAATAGTCATCCCGACCACAACGCCCAGTCCCGCCTCACCATTTTATGGAAAACCCTTACCCTCATGGAGCCTGTTGACGGCGATGAGTTTAAAGCCGACATCAAAGCTTGGGCCAGGCTCTTTTACTTTGAGGATAATGGGGAATTTAAGGGAAGGTTGGAGGTAGTAAGGGACCTGGAGCGTTTGTTGATGGCACCCCCCACAGAGACCACAGCGCCAGAGGCAAATCTGTGGGCGCAAATGTGGAATCGTGGGAGCCGCAGTATGAGTTAGACCAAGCCGAGGCCGCGGCAGTTTCTAAGGCCCGCAGCGAAGCTGCCCCTTCAGGGAAGGGCCTGAACATGGGGAAGGGGAAAAGGCATTGGTCAAGTGCCGCAGTGCACACCAATTACTATGAACCCTACCCATTTAATCTTGATTTTGTTGTTGTAGATTCCGTGTTCTTCAGTTGGGACGAGCTATGCGACAAATGCA